>PVIJ01016394.1:0-32884 GCA_004024925.1 Scalopus aquaticus
CCCCCCCCCCCACTGGCCTGGATGTCACAGAAAGGCCCCCACCCCTACCCACTCAAATGGGGGACATGGGTGCAGCCCTCCAACAAACCTCTCTCCAGAGCCCCCTGACACCTTCTTCCTGGGTGTGGGGTTCAAATGATTGTGTTTTTTGTTTTGACAAAATTTTCATATCATAAAACGAACCACTTTAAAGTGTCAAATCCATGCCATTCATTGTCTATGTAGCCACTGCCTCTAACTGGTTCCAAGATATTTTCTTTACCCCAAAAGGAAACCTTGTACCCTTAGCAGGGCACTCCCCACCCTGCGTCCCCACAAGCCTACCATCTGTCTCCAAAGAGGTGTGCCTTCTGTACAGCTCATAGAAATGGAATGACAACATGTGGCCCCTGTGTCTAGCTTCGTTCTCTGGGATCTTGTGGCCACGTCCCTCACATCGGCGGCATCGGCGCGCCTGCCTTTTTCCTGGGCAACAGTCCGGGGTGTGGATGGACCACACACCGCTCATCATTCATCCCCTGATGGAATCTGGCTGGCCTCCACCTCTGGGCAGTCTGAATAGTGCTGCTATTCACATGTGCAAGTATTTGTCTGAAAGCCTTTTCAACTGGGGTGGGTGGGGGGTGCACTTAGGGGGGTGCATTGCTGCCTTGCGTGGTGATTGTTTCACTTAGGACCTTCCAGCCCCCACCAGCAGGGCACAGTGATTCAGACCATCATCCTGTCTAGCACTTGCTGTTGATTTTTTTCAGATTAGCCATCCTGGTTGGTGGGATGTGCCTTTGCTTTTGGTTTTCTACTTTGAAATGCTGTCTGGGGCCCAGCATGCACCCTGCAGCGTGACTGCCAGCCACCCATGCTTCTTTAAACAGAAATTAAAATTGATGTCAATTCAAAAATCAAAGCCTCAGTTCTGCTCTGCAAGCCAGAGTTTCCTCAATCACATGGTGGGGATATAGATGTTGGCACTGTCACAGAAAGTTCCAGACCAGTGGCTGTGCCTTTGGGAGGCAGCGTCTACTATATTTTGATGTTGTTGTTCCAAAGCCTGATTCAGGATTCTCTCTGGGGGTAACGCACATACTCCATGGGTGCTATCAGCGTTGTGGTTTCCATGAGGACACGGAAACTTGGAGAGTCGGGGTCCGTGGGTCAAGGTCGCGGGGTTTCTAAGTGATGATGGAATAGGGCTCTGCCTCCTAATGAGAAGTCTGTCCCCTGACGTCACCCAGTGCTGCCTCTTGGGCCTCTGGGGGATTAATCAGAGTGGAGATGTGCGCTCCAGGCCACATGGAAGGGTGCGCCTGCGCAGAGGCGTGGGCCGGTAAGAACAGTCTGAAGGGACTTGGCTGAAGCTGTCCTGTCTGTGCGGCTCAAACCGCAGGCTTCCCTGGACCATTCAGGTGGGCACATGGGGACATGTGACCGTGGGTGCCCTGCTGCTGAGGGCTCTTGGCAGGCGGCCTGGCCCTTCTGTGGAGGTGGGAGAATTAGATGGAAGACCAGACTGGGTGGCACCGGCAGAGATACCACCACAGATGACAGGGCCCTGGGCATGAAGAGGAAGCAGCACTCAAAGTTGGCCCCTAAACAGGAGCTGGCCATGGGGGTCACGTCCCAGGGAGTGGTGATGGGGTGAATGAGCATGAAGGATATACTGAAAACAAAACAAAGGCAAAACTTTCATCTGTCAGATTTCAAGTAATATTAATCTCTCCCAGTTAGAGAAGTCGAGACTACTTTCCCAGCCCGTGAGCAGGTGGGGTTGTGAACTTCTTGCAGAGGGTGGCGCCACTTGAGGAGGAGCCACTCAGTCTACTTACACCCGTTGGGACCTCAGTTACCTGCAGCCGTCTGGGTGTTACTGCTGCCTTGAAACCCTGAGGTATCACTTCACCCTGCCTCTATTTGACAGAATTATTTCCAGAGATAATCATGAAATGGAATGAATATTTATAATGGTCAAAAAAGAAATGCAGAGAGTAAAGAATGTCCTTTGACTTTGTATCTGTCATCCCAGTAGAAACCTTTTAAAAATTTAAAATACTACAGTCCCCAAAGTGGAACAGATGACGGATGAATCCTTTATAATTCATTAATGTGTTCTTTGAAGAAAGAGGGAAAGTGAATACCCATATATTTGTGTGGGAGAGTTCAAGTAGCAAAGCTCTAACTCTCTTTCACTCACCGCTACCCTGCCCAACCATCCCCTCTTCACCTAGTCTTCCCCCTTGGGGGAGGGGGGATTGATGAGGAAGCAGGTTGTGCTGAGAGCAGGGACTCTCACCTGTTGTCTAACTCCTGGCTCAGTAGGCATCTCTAGACATGAGTGAGTGCTCCCCTCGCCTTCTGAAACTTCCAGTGTCTTGTCCCCACCCCCACCCCCAGTCTAATCCCACAGTCTAACACCTCAGCTCCTTTAGCCCATCATACCAGGAAGCCTCGTGCAGCCATTCGTGCAACCACATACCCACAGGGTACATGGAGGGGTGGGCGTGGGTGAGTCTAAGTGACTCAAGTCAGGTCCCCAGCAGGGCTGCCTGCGAAGGGGCAGTGGGGGGTCTGGGCTGCCAGGGGCTCTGCTGCCATGTGCTCGGTTGCAATGTTGGTTCCAGGACCTGCTGCCCTCTGCAGCTCTGGGCCTGCGGTGGATGCCCAGCTGCTTCCCAGTTTCCTTCTGACTGATAGAAAGTTAAACAGCAAAGCTTCTGCTCCTCTGTGATTTCAGAGAGCCAAGTTCGCAGTGAGGAGATAAACAGGCCTTCCTTTTCCAGGGGCAGCCACGTGTCCTGGTGAAACATGGTCCCTTGTGAGCTTTGCAGTGACTTTATGATGAATAGTGGCTGGTCCAGTGACTCAGTGTTGGGGCAAGATAGGGATTTGATTCCCCTTTTAGGAACACTAATGGCTAAGGGCATTGCAGGAGGTGGGGGCAGGGTTGGAGGAGCCAAAGGAGCCAGAAGGAGGTTATTACTTTGGTCTGGTCTGGACCAGGGGAGGCCCTGGGGACACATCTTGGTGCTATAAGTAAGGGCATATGGGAGCAAGGGAGTCCAAGTGTCCAACTCAGGCCATGGGAGGTGAGTGACCTCGCTGAGGAAGGAAAGAAATGGTTTTGGGGGAAAGAGGCTGTGTTTGGGTTTGGCTGAGCTGAGGTAGCTCCATGAGGTGCATTGTCAGTGGTGGACTCCTTTCTAGGGCTCCACCTCCCCAGTTTCCGCTTCTGTGATTGGGACAAAGGGCTGCCTCATGCAGATATCTGGTGAACACTTTTGGGGGCCAGCAAAGTATGCAGGTAGAACTTGAAGTTACGAGGGAGCATGTTATCTCAGGGGACACATGGAGTGAAAAGAGGGGCCCTAGACAGCAGCAAAAGGACCTGGGTGGCACAGAAGCCACCAAAGGCTGAGCAGTAGCTCCCAGGAGAAAGGGGAAAAGCCGGGAATGAGGGACCCAGAAGGTCAGGAAGGAGAACTGTGGACAAGGGGCAGTGCCAGCTTTGCACTAGTACATGTCAGACCGCAAGTGGTGTTGGATTTAGTGACAGGATCCTGGGCCAGGTCTCAGTAGTTTGGGGAATGAATGGGAAGAGAAGAAATGTTGAAACATTTTGGAGTGAAGGGGGAGTGAATACTCACTGGAGAAAGGCGTGGAGGTCGCGGGGAGAGACCTAAGCCTGTTTAGATGCTAGTGGGAAGGACTGGCAGTTAGCAGAGACTGCAGAAAGAGGACCGAGTCGTGGAAGGAGGTCCTGGAGCAAGGAGCCCGGGCCCCGGTGGTGGGGCTTGGTGTCTCGGTCTTAATCCATGGAGGGTCAGCGACTGATGACCTGCCTTTCTTTTTATTTCTCTGTGTCCACTGGACCCCTCACCTTCTCCCAGCTACTCCCTCAATGTAGCCAACCCCTCAGCTTCTCCTACTGCCCAGCCAGTCTTCTCTACTCCAGCTCAGACACCCCCATTCTTCCCAGGTGCTCCTCCCCGGCTTTTCATCTGAATCAGCCTCCGCTTTTCCCACCTGCCTCCACCCCCTTTCCCAGCTCTGCCCCGGTTGCACCAGCAGAAATGGCACTCCTCCCAGAGCTCCTTCCGGCACAGGTCCGCGGGCCCTGCCTGCATCTCTGCTCTCACCAGTCGGCGCTGGCAGGCTCCACGAGGTGCGCTGTCATTGGTCGACTCCTTTCTAGGGCTCCGCCCCCTCAGATTCCTCTTCTGTGATTGGGACAAAGGGCCGCCCGTCAGTGCCCTCGCCTGGCCAGGGGGCCGGGCCACTCTAGGGAAAATCCTCGGACAGTTGGACCGGAAGGGGGTCTGGGCCTCGGTGAGCTGAGCTGGAGGCACTGGCCTGGCGGCCTGGGCAGCAGCAGCCCGACTGTGGTAGGGTTCGGGAGCCATGGCTCTGGTGGTAAAGCGAAGGGAGCCTGAGGGGCCCCGGCCCCTGCCCTTTTCTGGCTGCCCGCCTGTCTCTGGTGCCCGGGTGGGGGAGGGAAGACAGGTAGGGTCTCCTGGTGTGGTCGCTGGGTCAGAGCTCAGATTCGCCTGCATCTTCAGAGCGTCCTGGCCACATCAGAGGGCCCGGAGAGGGGCTTAGTCCTCAGGACTCTGAGCCACAGAGGTTTAGATGCTTAACAGACAGGGGGGCATCCCTGTGAGGCGGCGGGCTAAGGGTGGCTGGAGTGTGGGGCTTCCTTCTTGTATTCTGACCTCAACTCACTAGCTTTTCCCAGGTCCTGAGCCCAATTCAGGACAGAGGGGAGAGGAGAAGAAAGCACACCCAGCTGACACCCCCACAGATTTGCTTCTCTGGGAGGCAAGCCGGCTTTGGACTGGAGCTGGACAGGTCAACTTCTGGCCAGCAGAGATTCTGTGCTGTGTCAGGGTGGCCCAGCCAAACCTGGCTCTTTATAGAAGGGCTGCAGGTCCTGTGCCTTATGCAGGGCTTGAAATCCTGACCAAATGAGGCTGCTGGAGTCTCCCAAGAGAGGGGAGGGGGCTGAGGGTCAGGCAGCCTCTTGGAGGCAGAGGGCTAGAGAATGGCAGGAAGGAGTGAAGGGCACCCCCAGAACCTGGCGGCATTGAGGAGGGTTGACCCAGCTAAGCTAGGTGCCAGCAGGAAGTGCAGTCCTTTCTCTAAAGCCTGGCTTCCACCCTGGAGCCTGTCCTAAGCCTTCTATTACCTTGGGGCATCTTTCTGTCTCTGGCTTCCAGAAAGCAGAGTTAAATGTGCTTTGTCTCATCTAATCCTCCCTACCTCACAGTGGGGCTGGTGGTGCCTCCCCCATTTTACCGAGGTTCAAGGAGGCTTAGTAGCTAGTCCACAGCCAGAAACCTAGCAAGTCAGAGCCCGTCTTTGCTCTCCCAGGACTTCAGGACCTCGGCTCAGGATGCCCACACTCTACCCACAGCCTCGTCCTTGGATGCCGGGGTTTCTCACCCTAAGCCCACTTGACATTTGGGGCCAGAAAGCCCTTTGTTGTGGGCGGTTGCCCTATATGTCCCAGGATATTTAGCTGGACCTGCACCCCAGTGCAGCATCTAATAATCATTGCCAAATGGGGCACCCCTCACACACCACCCACCCACTTGAGATCTACTGGTGTAAACAATTTTTAAACAACACTCAGTGAACCTGATATATATAAACCCACAGAAGACTCAGGCCAGTATGGTGTCTTAAGCATGACTTGCCAGAAAAAGGGCTGTTCTTTGTTCCGTGTGAGCCCAGGAAGACCCGTGAGGAAACGTGGCAGAGACTAAAAAAAGTTCAGGAGTCTGCATTTGGGGTGAAGTTAGGATGCCTCAAAGGCCTTCATTTCCTCTCCAAAACTGATCAAAGAGCCTTCTGGTGTGATTGAAGCATGGAGGGCAGGGTGGATTAGCTACAGAATACTTTGTACCTCTTAACTTGCCTGGGAGGGGGGTCTTTAAAAGGGGACAAGTGGTCCATGGAGCTCTTTGGCGATGAGCCTCCTGCCAACTGACCCCCAGATGTTAAGAATAGCGGGCAGGAGCCTGATTTAGTCCTTCCTCCCTCCCTTGGCACTTGAGGCTGCTGCACACTGTCTCCTCCGCCTCGAAACTCTGTGTCACCAGCTGCGTCCAGCCTTTCCTGGTGACTGCTCCTGGTGCTGCCCTGCGCCACCGCAGGTCCCACCTCTCTTGTGCATTTCTGCCCTTCTGTCCTCCGTGTCGGCAGCCTGCCAGCCTGGGGAGGTCTGGCCCCTTCCTGTGCTGTTTGCAGATAACAGTAGGGGAGGCCATTCCTGGGGGACAGAGGCGGAGCCTAGTGTGGCTGACTGCAAGGGTGCCTCTTGCTCCTCAGCCCCTCTGGGGATAACCTCCCTCCCCGCTTACCTCATCTGCTGTTCCTTGCTTCCCCCCCTTTGATGTCCTGGCTGGATGCCCATAGCCATTGATGGAAGGAAAAGGGGTGCAGACTGATATCAGGGGCCATGGGCTCTTAGGGACAACGCCGGGCATCCCAGCTCTTCCATCGCTGATCCCTGTAAACTGCTGAGGAGTAGTTTAAATGGTGGTAGCTTTGCAACCCCAGATCTCCCCTCCAGGGGCTGGTATCCCCAGGTTTTGAGTTGGGGGAGCTTTCAGAATGTTGAGGTTTCAGTGACCTCTCATGAGAGGAGACCAGAGGTGGCATCAGCTCACTGTCCTTGCTGCCAGTCACCCTGGTGGCTTCTGTTCTTCTAGGGTAGGGTGTACTCAGCCACTCGCTGCCTTGAAAGTGCCGATTCTCTGCCCTGTCCCTTCCATGGGCTGAGATGAGGACATACTTGAGGGGACAGGTCCTGGATGGAGAGTGAGTGGCAGTGATCCAAGAGGCCTCTGACTGCTATGGGGGCTGTGGGAGCTGAATGTGGGGTCCTTGGCTTTCTCAGGACCTGGGTCAGGCTGGCTTGAAATCTGCACTGGGAGCCCCCCAGGTGGTGGGAGAATGGGCCAGCCCACCTGAGAGTAACACTGGACACAAACGCCCATGCGCCAGCATGGCCCAGGCACTGGGCCAGTGGATGGGGCTCAGTGGGGCATGGACAGGGAGGTGGGGTGCAAGCAGAGCCAGCAAGGAGGGCCTCTCTGGGGCCGTTAGGGTGGTGGCAGTTCTAGTTGGATCAGGACAGTGGGGTGTGCAAGGTGGGGAGGGCCCCTGAGCCAGAAGAGGTGCAGAAAAGAGCTGCCTGGAGGGCCTTGAGTCTGAGGTCCAAGTGGACCCCATGACCCCGGGAAGCTGGCCTTGGGAGCCCACCTGTGTGACCACGGTGGTCAGGTGGCCTGGGCGGGCGCAGGTCTGGTGTGATGCTGTGTAACCTCTCAAAAACCTTCCCCTCCCAGGTTTTGGGAAGACTGCCACAGCTGTGTAGGTGAGTCCTGCCTCCACCGCCCCCCTCCACTCCAATGTTACAAGCCTTGGCATTGTCTTTTTTTAATCCAGAGTTACTTGGTTTTTTGGTCCTTTTCCTCCCTACCACTATCCCTTATGTCCCCTTGACCCTTCCTCCCTCCCCTTAACCTCAGGAAATTCTTTATTAATGGCTGCTAGTTTTTATATGTACTTTACTCAGTCAGGTCATCCACTGTATTAATGTCCAGTGTTTGTCTTCGTCATTCTGAATTGCTTTACTATGCATCATTCTCTTGAACTTTTTCCATTTTGCTCTAAAACGGCTGCCTTTCATCTTTCTTCCTACTGAACAGTTATCTGTGTGTGCCTGGACCCCCTCTTCTTGGCGCTGTCCTCACCAGTGGGCTCTCAGGCTGTGTCCATGATCCAGCTGTTGTGATTAAAGCTGCACTAGATATTGTGGAGCCTGCGATTCTTTGAGGTGGTGGTTTCATATTCTCCAGATGCCCAGGAGTGAGATTGCTGGGTCCTACATTTTTAGTTTAGTTTTTTTTTAAGATTTATTTATTTATGCATAGAAGAATTGGGGTGTAGGCCAGAGGCATAGGGTGGTGAGAAGATTCACTGGAGGCAGACTGGGGAGCAGAACAGGCAGATCCGCTGAGATACACTGCTGAGGGGAGCAGCGGGTGAGGCGGGAGAGGTCTGCTGTGCCATGTGGGAAGCTCCCTGGCTGGGGATTGAACTCGTGCTGCAGTGGCTGCAGATAGCTTCATAGTGCTGAGCCACCAGGGAGGCCCTGTTTTTAGTTTTTTAATGTAAATCCAGATGGCTTTCCATACTGGCCACCCCGGTTCACGTTCCCCCAACAGTGTCATAGGCTCCTCTTTCTCTGCACCTTTCCAGCTCTCCTTGTTGAGTTTTAGTTTCAAAACATGTGCCATTCTTTTTTTTTTTTAAGATTTATTTATTTATGCATACAAGAACTGGGGTGTAGGCCAGAGGTGTAGGGTGGTGAAAGGATTCACCAGAGACAGAGTGAGGAACAGAATAGGCAGATCTACTGAAATACACTGCTGAGGGGAGCAGCGGGCAAGACAGGAGAAGTCTGCCTGGCCATGTGGGAAGCACCCTTGCCGGGCATCGAACTTGTGCTGCAGTGGCTGCGGATAGCTTCATGGTGCTGAGACTTAACCTGTTGTGCCACCAGGGAGGCCCACATGGGCCATTCTTATGGGTGTGAGGTAGTATTTTATTGTGGTTTTAATCATCCACTGAGAGTGTGACGAACATTTTTCTCAAGTATCTATTGGCGCCTGGATGCCCGCTTTGGTGAAATGTCTGTTCACATCTGCCGCCCATTTATTTTTGTTTTTGTTTTTTTTATTGTTGAATTGTTTAAGTTTTTATATATCTTGATACTAACTCCTTGTCAGTTGTGTGATAGCTAAATATCTTCTCACATTTGGCATTATGTCTTTCTAATCTACTAATGTTTTCTTTGGCTGTGCAAAACCTTTTTAATTTAAGGTGATCCCAATTGTTTACTTTTGCTTTGATTTTCCTTGCCATAGAGGTTGGGTTTCCAAAATTGTCTTTTATCATTGATTTCATGAAATATATTGTCACTGTTTTCTTCCATATATTTTATTGTTGAAGTTTTTATGTCTTTACTCCATTTGGAATTTATTTTTGTGCCCAGAGTTAGGGAGTGGTCCATGTTCATTCTTTGACAAGTACGCTTTCAAATTTGCCAAAACCGTTTGTTATTCTCCTTTCCCCCTTGTATGGTTGTGACTTTTTTTTAAATCATGAATTAAATATTGATATGTACATGCATTTATTTCTGGAATTTTGACTCTTCCGTTGATCCACATGTCTATTGTTAGGCCAGTACCATATTGATTTTAGTATTGTTGCTTTATGGTAGAATTTAAAGTCGGCAGCATCTCTCCATTTTTCTCAGCATTGCTTTTGCTGTTTCACCTTGATGTTTTCTAGAAGTACAAGTGTCTTTGGTATGAAAACCCTGTATATGTATAGAATAGCATAAAGAATGGAATCAAATAGAACACTATAGAATAGAATACTGTAGAACAGAATAGACTATAGTATGGACTATAGAATAGAAAAAGAATTCACTTGGGTCAATTTTTATATATGTACCACTTATAGGATTTTAGCAAGATGGGGGCCCAGGGAGAATGTGTTAAGTTTTCTGGTGACATGGTAAATTCACACAGATTTTAAGAAAAATCTTCAATTTCCCTGGTGAGGGGGTGTGGAAATATGTAGCTGACATCACTGCTGGCTAAAGCCGGTGTGATTTACCAGAGACCTGCTAAAGCTGTGACCGTGGCAGGTTTCAGCTCGAGGCAGCCCCACTGCTGGGTCTGTTGACGGCACACAGGGTGGCTGTGGAATGTCCTTTGGATACAAACACCGTCGTGGCCTCACTGGTGGAGGAGCAAAGCAAATCAAGGCCACGCTGTGTACACAAAGATAAGATCACTGTGCAGGCCCCCCAGAGGACCCCAAGCCCCCTGTCCTGGCCAATGTGAGGCATGCCGTGTCCTTCCCAGTTACAGCGTCACCCCTCCTCCCTCCTCCTGCATCTTTCACAAAGATGATGAAGAGGCCCAGTCACTAATTTGTGCCTAACCCAGAGTGAACCCTTTCTCCTTGACACCCTCCCCCAAATCACAGAAGATATCCTGATCCCCACGCTTCCAAGCTGCAGCTGAGCCTTGAAAGCCCGCGTCCCTGGCGCGTGGGCAACCATGTGTTTTTTGCTGTCACCCCCAAGTGCTGCCTGAGGATAGTAAGTGATGCTTGTCGCGTGTCTGGCATATCACATGCTAGGGTGCACGCTCAGCTGCGCTTCAGGGCCGCGATGCCTTCTGAGAGATGTATTCTCAGGGATGGTGAAGTGCAGACGGCCTAGAGGGTAACTACACACACTGAGGAGCCACCGCTGCCCACACGTCTGGGCTGTGCCGTCCAGCCCGGTACACGCTGGTTGTTGCATGAGGGCTGTGACTGTATTAAGTTAGCTTTGGGATGAGTGAGGCCTGCTCTCTCTTTTCTCTTGTGCTCTTTCCTACTCTCCTCCAGAATCAGTGGGCATTAAAAAGTCAAATGATAATATGTGCTAGTCCAGCTTAAGTGGTCAGTGGTTTCTTGGGACTCTCAGAAGAGTGGACAAGAGAGTGGCCAGTCCCCGGGGGGCACACTGTGCCACCCCTTTAGAGATGAGGGAGCCTGGGCCTTAAAGCCGTCTGGGCCTCGAGCCCAGGGTGGGAGAGTTTCCTTCCTGGCTCTTACTCTGTGGGAAACTTGATGAGTGGAAGCTTCTGGAATCAGATAGCCGGGGAGTGACAGGGTCGCGTCAGCCCTCATTTGGGCCTTTGCATGCGCCCAGGGGCCCCGCACAGGTGCCTCTGCTGGAGGCTCCCTGTCCAGGAGGGACGCTGACCTGCTGGGATGATAAAGACGACAGAAAAATAACGAGCATGTTGTACGGGATATGGAGACATTAAAAGCCCGGACTTTGCTGCTGAAATGGAAAATGGAAAACAGTCTGGCCACTCCTCAAAAGTTACATGCTGCATTATCCTGTGACCCGGCAGTTCCTCCCTGGTGTAGACACTCCACCTTTGAGAACAGGGGCTCAAACCAGGACATGTACATGGAGGCTGCTGGCGGCACTGTCATGGGGCCCAGAGGGTGACACAGCTCCCGAGTCCATCCAGAGACGAGTGGACAGACCACAGGGTTGTCTCCACATGCTGGACTATGGCTCAGCCATGAGAAGGAACGGTGGGCAGCCGCACCCCGCCACACGGTGGACCTTGAAAACATTGTGTGAGTGAGAGAAGCCAGGCATGTCCGCATGAAATGCCCAAGGGCCACAGGGGTTGGCCGGAGTGACTGCCGTTGGGTCTGGGGTTTCTCTTGGAGGTAATGGAATATTCCAGAACTACATAGAGATGGTGGCTGCACAACATTGTGAATGTGCTAAAGACCTTGCGAGAAGATGGTGAACTCGATGAACTTGATGTTAGGGGAATCTTACCTCAGTTAAAAGCCTGTCTCTCCCGCAGGCTCACCACCGCGAGTGTGCAGACCAAGTCTGAGGGCGCCTACCTCACCTTGTGAGAGACCTTCCCTTGCTGTGCTTTTCCCTGCGAGTCTCTAGGGCTGTGGGCACTTGCTTCCTTTCTGAAGTGAGGTCTGTGACCATGAGCAAAGGTCACCAAAGATCACCTGGCTCTGGGTGCCACACTCTGCTGGCATCTCCAATGATGATTAACCTACTAAACTGTCCTGGCACGCTGTGAGGTAGGCCTGAGGTGACTCCCATTTTACAGATGAGTGAGTCGAGTCTGAGTGCCTTGTTCAAGAAACTTGTAGGCAGTGGAGCCAGGATCACAGAGGAAACACTCGGTGGATAGCAGCTGGCTCGGCCGGAGTGTTGGCGAGGCCCTGATTTGACTCCAACATAGGTCATCCTTCAGCCTGACAGATTTTTTTCAAACCTGTTTATTTAAACAACAACAGCTTTTTGGATGAAGCTACTGACTTTTCCTGTACTTTAGCTTAGAGTCTGTTGTCCAAGAATGTCCCTGTGGTGGGCAGTGGTTCACGATGCTTTGAGTTCACGGGGCCCGGTGTCGGTTCTCCCACCTTGTGAATGTTGAGGTCCCCACCACACTGAGACCTGTGACGTAGCTCTCGTGTTCCCACTGCATCTTGCAGCCCATTTGAGATCTGTTGTCAGGGATACAACCGCACTTAGCTTTCTCTCTAACATGGCATCTTTTCCTTCTGCAGAGGCCCCCGCCCCCCGCCCAGATCAGAGGGAAGATGGGGAACAGCAGAAGCGGCTTGCAGCACAAATTCACTTCCCAGTTTCTTCCTGAGGAGCAGGTGGAAGTCGATAGATTGTTCAATGTGCTCTCGGCGGAGGAAGCCAGCCCCAGGTCATCGCCCCGAACCTTCTCTCTGAAGGCCCTCAAGGTCAGCGCGGCCTCCGCCTGCAGCAGGGGTCTGCACACTCTGGCCCTCGGGCCACCTCCTGTCCTGTTTCTGTTAGACCATCTGTGTGGGCTCCACGTGGTCCGTTTCCTGTCAGGGCAGACAGCACGTAGCCCTTCGGCTTGGGTGTCCATGGTGTCTGGTTCTGGTCCCCTCTGCCTTGGCAGGGCGATGCTTGGGGACCATTCTTATCAAAGACAACCTGGGACTGCTCTGCTTGCTGCCACTGGAATCACTGGTGTTCCACGTGCCCTCCGAGCCTGAGACTCTGATCAGATGCCCGAGCTGGGCTCCCGGGCCCATCGACTGCAGAGTCTCCGCTGTACCTCTGCCGTGAAAAGGATTTGGATGTGTTTGCCCCCCTAGGGATTTTAGGGTGCTCCCAACAGAACAATGAGGTTTGAAATTCAAGGCTCATCTGACAAGGAGTTAGGACTGTCACCCTCTCTTTTTGTCCTCTTCCACGGGGCTTTTAACTGCTCGTTTGGGTGAGTGGACTGAGGCAGGACACTGCAAAGAGACATCAGCTCATCTTCCTGGGAGTGCGCAGGAGGGGTGGGTGGTGGTGGCCAAGTTCCCTCACAGATGAGGAAACCGGCCCGGAAGGTTATCACAGTCACAGCGGTGGTGCACATGTGTGCACGTGTGTGCAGGTGTGTGTGTGTGTGTGTGTGTGTGTGTGTGTGTGTGTCTCCACTAGACCAGACCCCTTGGTCTGCCGACTCACTAATCTGGCACAAACAGGGCCAGATAGGCCAATGGAAGACTGGACCTCAGAGAGGGTGACAACATCCACCATATTTATCAAGAGAAATACGGCTAAAAGTCGGTCGGAAAGCCTCGGCAACTCAAGTGTCCTCTGGGGAGGGGAGAGGGGGTACTTTTCCAGTGAGCATGCTCTAGAAACGGGAATGCTCTTCAGAGCAGTGAGGGTGGACACTGCTTTTTAAGGACAAGGCCACGGACCTCGCCACTGTGCAGTCCCCTGCACATGACTTAGGACAGGAGAACCCCAAATTTAGCCCCATCCCAGACACAAGTTCATCGTCTGGTTTGTTCTTGCTCGTTCCTTTGTCATCCCCGCACCAAGTTAGATTGATATGGGAGTCCAAAAGGAGAACGTGCTTACAGAATGTTACTGTCACGATGCTCAGAATTAGATTTGATTTAAAGCAAGATGAATTAAAAATGTGTTTTGAGCACAAAGAACTTGGAGGATAGGAATTGGAAGTTCGCTGGTATATCTGGAAGGCCCTGATTGGAGAAGAGACCAAATCAGCTGTCCACAAACATTCTGTTCTGTTCTGGATGGTAATAAGCTCACATATGCGCTTGGTAGCCGTCGGCGTCTACATGGAAGGAGATGTTCTGAGCAGAGTGCAGAGCAGACGGGGAAAGACATGGCCACTCGGGAGACTGGGAAGTCTGCAGGGCAGGCTGGGAAAAGTGGTGAAGTCAGGGCCAGTTAGCTGTGTGGTCCTTGGGTGGTGTGATGCTCCCGGGGGAGAGACTTGCGGGATGTAGGAAGGTTAAGGCTGGTGGAAGCGGTGGTCTTCCGATGAGTTATTTCCCTCTGATTCTACCACCTTTAAGTGCAGCCTTTTCTGTGTGTCCCCAACAGAGCCACGTCGGGAAATCCCTTCCCCCAGAGATGGTCACCAGGCTGTATAACGGCATGAGGGCCCTCGACCTGCCGGGCAAGGTGCCAAGGCCCAGCGACGGCGTCTCCCGGGAGCAGTTCACAGTGTCGATGTCCCACCTGCTGAAAGGGAGCTCTGAAGAGAAGAGCCTCGTGATCCTGAAGATGATTTCTGCCACGGAAGGTCCCGTGAAAGCAGGGGAAGTACAGAAGGTAGGGCGGCCTTGGGTCCCTCCCAGCCCTCCTGGGCAGTCTGGGTGACCCTAAATGGGGCACTGAGGATGAGTTAGCAGCTGGTGGAGGCACGCTGGGGAGGCGTGCTGTGGGGCACCCTCGACCGCATAGCTGACTGGTTGAGGTCAGAGCAGCCGAGGGCATCACTAGGAAAATGAGTACAGACCCAAGTGACATTATCTTATCCCACCTTGCGCCCCATCACAGTTGGCATTAAAGAGAGAAGATGCCCACCCCCACGTTGGTCATCCCCACATTGATCAGAGGTAGGGGTCGGGTCCCAGAGGAAATGCTGCTGATGGTGAAGTCGTGTCTTCAGTTTGCAGAGGACCTGGTCAGCTCGGTCGTGCACGTGCTGCACTACAGGCAGGAGCTGAGAGGCTGGGCTGGGAGGAAAGTGCCAGAAGCCAACCCCCGCGTCCAGGTGCTGGCTGCACAGCTGCTCTCTGAGGTGAAGCTTCAAGGCAAGTGCCGGGTGATGGAGCCTCTCTGTCCCGACTCCTGCAGTTCGTGTGAAGCATCGAGGTCAGGGGGCCCGAGGCCTCAACCCTGAGCTTGTGGGTTGGCAGGCGGTGGCTCAGGGTTTTTCTTTATAATCCTGATTCTGCCAGACCGGCTGCGATGGGTCCGTGCTCGTTCCTGACTTCAGCTGTTTTGGTCTTTTTTTTTTCACAGTCAGCCTAGGTTAAGGTGTGTCCATTTTTTGTTGATAACTTCAGAGAGTCAACTTTTGATTTTGTTGATTTTTCTCTGTTGTTTGTCTAGTCTCTGTTTCGTTTCTCTTGGCTCATATCTTATTTCCCTCCTCCTGCTTCTTTTTGGTTTAGTTGAATCTTGTTTCTGGAGGTGGAAGCTTAGGTTGTTGATTTGCCGTCTCTCTTGCCTTTCAGTATAGCAGTATAAGCCTGACTAAGCAGTGGGTTGTTTAACTTCTGCATGCTTTTTTAAATTCTTTTTTTTAAAGATTGATTTATTTCTGCATACAAGCTGGGGTTTAGGCCAGAGGGGTGTGGGGGTGGTGATGAGAGAATTCACTGGAGACAGAGTGGGGAGCAGAACAGGCAGATCAACCGAAATACACTGCTGAGGGGAGCAGCGGGAGAGGCAGAGAGGTCTGCTGCGCCATGTGGGAATCTCCCTGGCTGGGGATCGAACTTGTGCTGCAGTGGCTCTGGATAGCTTCATAGTGCTGTGCCTTAACCCTTTGCGCCATCAGGGAGGCCCTCACTTCTGCATGTTTGTGAGTTTTCCCCAATTGCCTTCTGTTATTGATGTGTAACTTCATTCCATTCTGGATAAAGAACATACTTGGTATGATTCCCTTTCACATTTACTGAGGCGTGTTTCATGGCCTGACTGCAGGTCTGTCCGGAGAACACTCTGCGTGTGCGTGAGAGAGCGTGTGTTACGTTGAGGGATGAGGAATGGTATACATGTCGGTTTGCTTTGGGGTGAGAAGTGCTTCACGTTGAATCTCTTGTAAAGCAGACTTGTTTTATAAAAGTGGTACAACTTTATTAGAACACTGGATTTTTAAATACAGTTTGAAAATAGGTTATCTCAAAATATCATTTAAGTGAGGTATTTGGAATTTGGAAAGAATGACACAGTAGAACATAACATTTAATAATGCATGTATCTATTTTGTACACTTTATAAATTTACATAGTGTATGCTGTTTTGTAGATTTGATTCAGCAGCCTCACCACCAGGCCACCTCTGCTCTTAGTAGGTAAGATGTAGAAAAGGGCTATGGCTGCTGTTTGGGAACAATTAAGCGTGACTTGTGGCTGGTAAAGCCTGTTCTTCCCAGATAGGCTAGAGGGGTGCCCAGGAAGTGGCAGCTGCTGCCCCGACTGGCATGAAGAATAGCACACCTCTACCTCCTCCCCAGCTGACTGTTGGCGCAGAAACTCTTAATGAGGTGGTGGTCTCAGGAAGGCTTTCAGGGGATCTTGGGCCTGGCTCAGGGGTGAGGGCATGGTTGTGCCCTGGGCCTGAGCAGAGAAAACAGAGGAGAGTGCTGACGTGGGTGCTTTGTCCCCCAGAGATCAGTGTGAGCACTGCCTGCCAACACATACCATCTAAACGTTTCAGCTGCTGGATTAAAATAGTCGGAGGACGCAGAGTTAATGTTGAGAACGTGTCCAAAATACAACTTTCACTTGGTGGTCAGTATTTTAGCTTTGCAAAAGTTTACAATTTTTTTTGCACCAGATCTTTGAATTCGGGTGAGTTTTTGTACTCACTGCCCATCTCAACTCAGACATCTGAGCAGCTGTGCGTGGCACCCACGGCGGCTGGCACAGGGCAGAGAGTAGTAAAAAGAAACGTGCTCGCCTCACTGCAGTGTCTCCCCCTCTCTAGACGGCAAGAAGCTGGCGGGGCCCCTGCGGCAGGACTGTGACTGTGACCAAGCTGTGATCGAGGACTGGGTGTTCAGGGTCCCCCACGTGGCCACCTTCCTGAGCGTGGTCATCTGCAGAGGCTTTTCCCTCCTGCCCTCGTCCCTCGACCTGGCCACCCTGGTCCCCGAGCGCCAGGTGGCCCAGGGGCGGGAGTTTGAGAGCCTCTTGGACGTGCCGTCGCTCATCTACATCAACTCCCACCTGCCGGCCGAGCGGCGGCACCGCTGGCGCCTGCTCTTCGCGTCCGAGCTCCACGGGCACAGCTTCGCCCAGCTCCTTGGGCACATCGTGCACCAGGGGCCCTGCGTGACACTCCTGGAGGATCATGACGGCCACGTGTTCGGTGGGTTTGCCTCCCACTCCTGGGAGGTCAAGCCTCAATTTCAAGGTAAGACTGGCCATGGACCCCCCACGTGGTAGCAGCTCTTGAGGGGTCTCACAGAGCCTCTGCACAGATGCAGGGCACGAGTGAAAGCGCATCTTGGATCTGCCCTTCCCAGGGCTCTTCTAGGTGTGAAACTGCCCTCTTTATGGTGATTTGATGCTTCGAGTATTTATTTTTTTAGTTCTGCCAACAGGGTAAGTTGAGCAAGGCCGGTGTCCTCACCCTGCGTTTCCGGAGAGGAGACAGCGGCTCGGTGTGGTGAATGGAGCCAGGGCCAGGCTGTGGGAGAGGCCCGTGGCTGATGCCTTGTTAGGGACCCTGGGACCCCGATTGTCTCATTTGCCCATCTTCCTTTCCTGGGACCGATACCTGGTGGTATCTCCTCTGCTGCTTTTGTCTTTCTCTCTGCGGTTTTTTGTGGTTTTAAGACTTTTGTTGGAAGCTCTCTGGTTGACCTTTTACATGTCCTAGGAAAAAAGACTGAGTAAATTCTTCCTCTTCCTCCAAGAAAAGTACTCTAGTGAACACGCTAAGAGGTATGTCCCGCAAGCCTCCCCTCCTGGCACTAGGCTCCAAGGCAGGCCTGCCCTCCAGGGTTCCGTGCGGCTCCGTGTCACTGGATGGCCAGGATGGCCAGGCTGAGCAGTCTGTGTTCCCAGAGACCCCGCGTGCTCTGTGTGGGGGCTTCTGTCTTGTGGCTCCGAGAGACCCCAGCCCTAGTCCCACTCACTCTCCGGTGCTAAAGCTCCCCACCCCTGGCCGGCCCGTGGTCGGAGGCCCCAGGGTTTTGAGACTCGGGACATGGGGAGGAAGGCTGCTGCCCCTCTGGCGCGGAGACCGTGTGGTGACCGTCAGCCCTGTCCCTCCTGCCTCTTCTCGCCCTCTCGCTCTGGCACGCGTGACACCTAACTGGCCTCATCCCTTTGTCACAGCCCAGCAGACCAGAGGCCCTGCCCCTCCTCTCGAGGCGGTCTCCCTGTGCTGTGCGCTCTGGGGCCGGTCACGTTCCCCTGCCTCGCAGGGACCTGGCAGTGCTGCCCGTCCTCCCTCCCCCCACCTGTGTGCACCACCTACCTCCTGCAGGAACTTAGTCGGGGTCACCTCCTTCAGGAAGGCTTCCCAACCCCCCGAGGGCCGTGTCTTCCCTGTGGTCCTCTGTGGTGCCCCTTGCCTTAGAGTGGTCTCTCCCCACTGCTAGGCAGAGCGTCTTCGGTCAGGGTCCTGGGTCCTGGGTCCTGGGGCAGCGTGCCAGCACTGGGGGTGCGCGGGGTGTCAGCAGTGGCCGGTGACCATTTGCCTGGGATGGTGGGAGGAAGCATGAAATCAAGACCTGGCTTCCTCTACCTTGTTGTTTTTGGGATTTGATTTTCTCCACGTTTCAGAATATTTCAGATCTTTTTAACCGGTTGTGCTCCCCATGGTGTCAGGGCCCCTAAGACCACCCCTACTTCAGGGAATCTGTGGGAAGACTCAGGGCTCTGAATCTAGTCGACTCAGAGCTAATTAGCTCCCCGATGAGTGTGACCACTCTGGGTGGGGGTGGGGTTGCTGAGGTGCTGTCTAGCAGAGATGCTCCCTGGAGACTCAGCGCCCAGGGTTGTGGGGGCTGGTCCCTTAGGCCCCTCTGCCTGGCATGCTCCCAAATTCCAGACCCCCAGAAGGAAAACGGGTTCAGCATCAGCCACATGGCTTGTACAGACACAGTGATGGGGCCACTCTTAACCAGTTATGGGGGTGGTGGGGCCCTGTTCAAATGCAAGTCCCCAGACTGCAGCCCGGGGCCCAGCTTTTCTTTTTGGATGGCAGTCTCAGTCACTGTGGGGCTGTCCTCTGCACCCCTACCTGTCGCAGTGATGTGGGAAGGGACCTTCTCCTTCAGTTTTAACTTTGCCTGGGGTGACCCTACAGGGTCTTCATGGTTTACTAACAAGCAGAATAAACCTTCCCAAAGAATGGTAGAAGACGGGGATTACTGTTTTCGGGCGAGTTCTTTCTGCTCTCAGCTGTGCGGAGGAATTCCAGCAGAGGGCAGGCTTGCCTCAGATCAGGTCAAGGCCGGGGCCGGGCCAGTCTGTCGTCATGAAACAGCCACTTGTGCCCTGCGGGACTGGAATGAAGTCACAGCTGCTTCATTTCTGCTGCTGTTTCCTCCAGTACTTCTGGACCAAGCAGGGGCCTCAGCTGGATGCGGTGCGTCCTGCCCATGTTGGCGGTGCGGAGGCGCTGCGTCGCAGCCGGCCACCGAGCGCCAGGCCGGCCTCAGTTTCCCAGGGAGACATGAAGTGTCTCTTGTGCTGGGAAGCAGCTTGGAGACTTTGGTGCTGATGACCTTGGCTCTGAGCTTTTCAGGCACCGTGATAGGGACCCTCATGTGAGGGCTGGCTGCTGGGCAGGTGAGAATGACCCCTTGGGTCCTTGCCCCTGAGCCAAGAAAGTGATCTTCCCTGCTGACCGCAGATCCTGAGTGACCAGAGCGAGGGTCCCTTGCAGCTGAGGGCCCCATGCTTTGTGGTCTGTCTACTCCCTTAGCACATGGGACCCTGTAAATGTTGGTCAAAGGCGAGTTTAGAACTGCAGAGCAAACTGATGCTCTAGAGCTCTAGGGGGCAGTAGGGTGGGATCAGGCAGGCAATGGTGTCTAGAATTGCCCCTGATCTTCCGGGCTCCTGAGCCCAGGGAATCAAGTCCAAGTCTTTAGCCTGGAGTGAAGCCCTCTGCCACGGGGTGGCTCCAGGTCACCTCTCCAGCCCTGCTCCCTTCTTGCCCCACACCAGCACTCACAGACCCTCGTGTGTGCCCCACTGTTGCTGCAGCCTGTGCCTTGTACCCTTGTGGGTCCTTCCTTCCCTGAACAGCTCTCACTCCTGCCCTGTCCATCTCCAGGCGCCCTGCCCACATTGGAGGTGCTGAGGCGCTCATCCAGCAGCCCCGACTGCCCAGTGCAGAGGCCTCAGGGGTCTGCCTGGATTGGAGCCCCGAGGGTCAGGCCCTCCCTCTCGGCCAGGCTGTCCTCCCCCGGCCATCCTGGGGCCTGAGGGCCCCTTCACGTCTTCCCCCAACACTCGTTCCTGGTCAGCTCCCCATGCCCTCCTTCCCTTCTGACCAGCAGTCCTTCCCCAAGTCCCCGAGTTGGCCCTCTGTAGCTGGTACGGCTTATTTTGCACCTGCTGTGACCTTCACATTGTCACTATGAAGGGACACCTTTGGGCCACATACTCACAACTCTGACTTCCTCCTCACCTCCCAGCTCTGTTGGGAGTTCCTTGAGGGCTTCGACTGTCCTCCATCCCTCTCCTCGGGGCTGACTGCTCCAGGGTGAAGGTCCATAAATTCCACCCAGGATCTGAGGTCCAGGGCCCTGGCCATTCCCAGACCCCTGCTGGCACCACCCTTTAGCAGCATAGCCCCTGTCACGGGGGTGAGGTGCGACCATCACTTTCACTGTTCCTCTCCCCAAGAGCCATGCCCACAGCAGCTGTGTGTCTCCTTGCAGCCTGGGACAGCCCTCCCTAGCGCCACCTGCTGCCTGGGAGGACTGCCTAAGCTGCGTCAGTTGCGGGAGTGACCACCCGCCTCCTTGCTACTGAGGCCTGCTCCCTCTGCCTCCCATGCGCTCAGCCTGTGAGTGGTGGCCCAAATTCCACTGCTGCTCCCCCAGGGCCAGATGAACAGGGCCCCAGATCCCTTCTGAAGTGTCCAGCCTGTCCTCTGCGGGCCTGCCCACGAGCCTGAGAAGGCCGGGCACCTGTGGTGAGCTAGGGCACACCTGAGTGTTGGTTTGGCTTGTTTCCCTGAGCTGGGTGATATGCTTGCTTGTGCTCTGGTCACTTTCAGGGGACAGCAGATGCTTCCTGTTCTCCATCTTGCCCCGGATGGCAGTGTTCACCCACACAGGCTACAATAACCACTTCATGTACCTGAATCACGGGCAGCAGACCATCCCAAACGGCCTGGTAAGGACTGAGGGGAGCCGCCGGCAGTGTCCCTGATCATGTCGTCCAGGCCTGCCCTCCCTGGGGGGCAGCTGCGTGCATGTGGCGTGTAAGCACGTGTGTCCAGGCTGCTCTGCCCGGTCTCGGGGCTGTGGTCGCCAGGGCTGAGACTGAGCTGCTCCCGTGGAGCATGGCGCCTTCCGTGGGTTACGTGCAGACGGCAGGTGCAGCCCTCTTCCTGGTCATCTGGCGATTGGTCTGGGTCTTCAGACCTGGAGATGCCTCCATGCCAGACCCACCTGTGGGCATTGCTGCCCCACCATGCACCGGGGGGTGCACTGAGTTCCCTGAAAGTTGATTCAGAATAGGGTGAGAGGCTCCTGTCAGGTGACCTTGGACCTGTCTGCCCCCAGGCTGTCTCCAGCCTGGTGACCTGGCTCCTGGGAGAAGAGAAAGGCTGAAAGTCAAGGGCAGGCAGCGGGGTCAGGTGGGAAAGGGCACAGGGCTGAGGAGCAGGCAGGACACCCACTCACGGCTGAGTTTGGGTAAAATTGTGCCTCCTGCCCATTCCCAGCCCATTACCTTTCTTTGCTTCTTACCAAAAGGGTCCTTTTGAGAAATTCAGCCCCAAGCTGGCAGAGTGGAACTGAGCGGGCCAGTCACCTCGGGGTTGGCGGGCCCTGGAGGCCTTCTCAGGTTCTCTGTGCAGCTCCTCATTTGCTCCCAGCCCCTCCCATAAAGGAGGCTTGGTGAGGGCAGGAGCAGCACCCAGGAGGTCCCGGAAGTGGCCGGAAGTGGCTTGGGGGAAGGGAGCGGCCTGAGAGCGCACTGCAATTCCTGCTCTGGGCTCTTGCTCAGAACACGTGTCCGGGCTTGCCGGGGACCTGACAGGAGCACGGCGGCGGCGACACCCAGAGAATGTGATCAGGGAGGTCCAGGCAGATCTGTTGTGTAGGCTGCTGGCCTAGAGCCGGGGTGACGCAGTGGAGGGAACACCTGGGAGTCGCCCCAGGTCTGTTTTCCTTCAAAATGACAGCACAAAGTAGGTGACACGGGCTCTGAGCACCGGGTTGGGTCTGGGTGAGGATTCCGCCCCCAGCCTGGACACAGTAGGTTTCCCGAGCTCAAGGTCTGTGTGGGCCTCCCCGCTGAGGTTAGAGGCTTGAGTCTCTGGGCCCTGAGGGTGTTATGCTTTTTGTCCCCTGCTGTCCTTGTGCTCCTAGCCAGCGTGGCCCCGTGAGACAAGCCAGAAACCGTGCAGACTGTTCATTATAGTGTCTCGTAATGGATGGTGACGGCGCACAGGCTGAAGCAGAGCAGAGCCCCGGGTCTCCTGAGCCCTGTCTGGGCAGCTGCGAGGTCCCTGTGGCCGGGGTGTGCTGACGCGGCTCCCTCTGCAGGGCATGGGCGGGCAGCACAACTATTTTGGGCTGTGGATCGATGTCGATTTTGGAAAAGGACACAGCAAGGCCAAGCCCACATGCACCACATACAGCAGCCCGCAGCTGTCGGCCAAGGAGGACTTCCAGTTCGAGAAGATGGAGGTGTGGGCTGTCGGTGACTCTGAGGAGTCCCAGCTGGTGAGCGTGGCATTTCCCCACCCCGTGGGCTTGAGCTCATCCCCCTCCATCTGGGGGTAGTTCATTCCTCTCTGTCTCCAGCGGCTGTCACTGGCTGGTGGGGGGCTAGTGGATGCACCACAGAGCTGGTGCCCTGTCAGGGTCCCGGGGATCTGAGTAGAAGGAACTACCCCGGGCAGCAGGCAGTAAGGAAAGGGGGCCGAGGTTCCCCAGTGCTGCCATCCCAGAGTGGAGGGACTCAGGGAGGCAGGTCCCCCACTGGGTTTGCTGGGACCCACTCCAGTAAGCTTAACACCAGCAGCCCAGCTCTGCTGTTCTTGGCCGCCAAGACAGGCTTTCGTCTCCCGCGTGTCACTGAACGGCCCACCCTCTCCTCTTCCCAAGGCCAAGAGCGGAAAGAGCATTCTGGATGTGGACCCTGAGGCCCAGGCACTGCTGGAAATCAGTGGGCGGACACGCCACAGCCACGGGCTCCGGGAAGCCCCAGCTGAGTGAGGAGGAGCCCCCGCTGCATCCCTCCTGGAGCAGAGCGTGGGCACCCCAGGGTGCAGCCGCAGCTGCAGAGCCTCTCCTGATCCCTTGTATGCTTAATTTGAACCTGGGGCCACACAGGTCACTCCCAGCTGGTCCTGAGTGTGTCTGTGGGAACAGAGTAAAATTCCTTCTGCCAGAGATGGATTGGTGGGTGTATCTTCCAGCCATCCTAAGTGTCAAATTAGCAGCTTAACTCTCAGTTCATTTCCTATTGATGAAATTGAACAGTCATCTGCCATCTCTGCTGGAATCAGTGTTTGCTGGGAATGTGAGTTCTTGCCTGTGTGTGTGGGGTGCCCCCCACTGGGCGTCACTTGGCCTCTCTTAGGCCATCCCAGTTAGAAGTGGGCCTTGACAGTCCATGTCACTGGTGGAAGGAGCTGGACATGTGTATGTGACTCTTGACGCACTTGGGGAACTGCTTCCAACGGCATGGAGTTTCTGTGCTTGTGATGGGGAAAACAGCCAAGGATTTTGGAGATGACACATTTCCTGTGACCTGGGTGCTCCGTGGGTGGTGGTGATGAGATCTGCCTCTGCCTTTCTCAACTGTTTTTAAACGTGTCTGTTCTGGGAGCAGGCGGGAGAGGCGGGAGATGCACGGAGATGAAAAGCTGTGGTTCTGACGCTTATTAAAATGTGGGGTGTGTTGGAGCCTGAGACGGAGAGCTCTGCTGAGATAGATGTGTGTGTGACACACGTGTGATGCATGTATGACCTGTGTGCCTGCAGTATAAGTAAGTGGAGAGTGGCCTGGCCATCCCACACCGTCAGGGTCAGCCATCCTAATGCCATCTCCAAGGTGCTGGTAGGTGGGCAATGCTTCCGGGCCAAGCAGCCTTGCCCCCTTGTACAACTGCTAACTGTGCCTTCAGCAGCACAGGGCACACAGGCCAGCAAGCGGGGTGTCCTGACGTCCAGGCACGGGGGCCCAGTCATGACTGGGTTCCTCATGAAAAGCCAGCGTTTCAGAGCTGCTCTTCTTGAATGATCTCAGGAGCCTCAGGCATCCTGCCCCTGCATCTGAAAAACTCGGTTCCAAATCCTCACTGTTTTATGAATGCTCTTTTCTAAAAACACCAATACCTCTCACGCAGGTCTGCTGGTGTCTGCGCCATTTGTCGTCGCCTCTGGTGGAACAGATGCTGTCTGACCGCTCGGTTCCTGCCTTGTGCCTGTGCTGACCAGATCGGGTCCCAGATGGGGACCAGCACTTGCCCACAAGGCCTGGAGTGCTCAGCCCAGGCGCTTGGCAACCCCGGCGCAAGGCCCTTGCAGTGGGTGCGGGGTGGCCACACGACTTCTCTTGGCCAGGGTGCCACCTCCCCCACGAAGAGTGGTTGTGGGCATGCAGATCTGTCCAGGCCGTCCGCGGTGGCCCGGGTCACAGGAGCAGCACGCAGTAGTGGGCGGAGACCTGCGGTGCCAGTGGTAACACATGAAGGGCTCGCCCTTCAGTGAAGGGGGAATGAGGATTTGGGTTGTCAGGGCCTGCGCAGTCTCCCTGCAAGTGAAAACTGCCAGGGCCCAGGGGTGCTAGAAGGAAGAGATGGAGAAATGGCCAAAGTGGCTGTTACTTCTGTCCCACCATATTCTCGTCATTAAAAAACTGCCCTGTGTGTCCACGGTGAATAAGGTCTGAATGTAAAATGACGCCTGCCATCGGAGAGGTGAGTCTTCCTCCAGCCTGCATCCTGCTGCTTTCCTTCTCCCAGGGCTTGAGCATGTGTGATGTCACCACGTAGGCCCTGGCACTTGCTGTGCAGGCACACGCGTGCACGCAGGCAAAGGTGACCTTGCCGCCAGCCAGGGGAAGCTGGCGGTGCAGCCAAGCCTCCGAGTGCCTTTCTGTGGTTTTGGTCTGTAGGATGACTTGGCAGATGAGCTGTGGGATGACCAGGGTGTGTGTGTGTGTGTGTGTGTGTGTGTGTGTGTGTGTGTGTGTGTGTGTGTGTGTAGACTGACTGATTTATGCGTACAAGCTGGGGTGTAGGCCAGAGGTGTGGGGGGGTGAGAGATTCACCAGAGACAGCAGGGAGCAGAACAGGCAGATAGACTGAAGTACACTGCTGAGGGGAGCAGCGGATGCGACAGGAGAGGTCTGCTGCACCATGTGGGAAGCTCCCTGGCTGGGGATCGAACTCGTGCTGCAGAGGCCGCGGACAGCGTCATAGTGCTGCGATTAAACCCGCTGTGCCACCAGGGAGGCCCCCGTTTTTGTGTCTGGGGCTGACAGGTGAGCAGTGGTCCTGCCTCCTGCAGCGCCCGGGTGCTGTTTTCATCCGTGACGCCGGGGCCCGGGCCTGCTGCTCTCCCAGCGCTGTGTATACGAGTCGTCTGTAGATTTTTTGGTTTGGTTATAGTCAGATTTTAAGTCATGCTTTAATGTTCTGGCCATACAAAAATAATTTAGAACCTCTCCCTTTTCAAGGTTCTAGAAAATGCAAAATGAAAGGAGTTCCTTTCACTGAAAATTGCTCAGGTTGCTGGGGAGGGGTTCACCTTGGATAACTTTCTCCATTTTTATAAAAGCCATCTAGGTGGTTGTGAGTCTCGGCTGGGGTCCATTTGGATGATTTTATATTTCCTACTAATATTCCATTTTATTGACTTATGCCCAGAGCACAGCATGTCTCTGCATTTATTCAGGTCTTCAGTGGCCTCTTGCGTTTTCTCACTTTACACACATTCTGTATACGCCTAAGTATTTACCTATTGTAGGTGGTATTACATTTTTAATTTGTTTCCAGTTCATTGCTAAAGCTTAGATGTAGAGTTGATGCTTCTATGTTAATCCTGTCTCTTGTGGCTTTGCTAGGTTCATTTGTTACTTCTAGAAAGGGTCTGTTTTATCTTCTCCTTTTCACTCTTTTCCAGTGCCTTTTCTTGCCGTGATGCTCTGTTAGGAATTGCCAGAAAAATATTGAACGGAGCACTGGACTTTTGTGCTTTGTTCTTAATCTGATGAGAAAATCTTTCAGCCTCTCACCATGAAGCCTGACATTTGCTGTGGGTTTTTGTAGATGCTCTTTATCAGGTTGAAGTTTCCTTCTAGTCTAGTTTGCTGAGCTCCTCCCCTCCCCCCCAACCTCCTGGCACCACACATGCCATTTGAAATTTATCAAATATTTTTCTGCTTCAATTACTCTGACCATGAGGTTCTCCTTGTTACTAACATGGCACATTAACATTGGGGGTAAAACACTGAACTCACCTTACATTTTTGGTCTGGTGTCTTGTGCCCTTTCTTTATACATGGCTGGGTCTACTATTTGGGAGTCCTTGGGTCTAGTCGTGAGGATGTTGGGCTATAGTTTTGGCATCAGGGTGAGGTTTGAATTAAATTGAAGTGCTTCCTCATTTTCTAAAAGAGATTGTGTAGAATTGTTATTTCTTGAAATATTTAGGTAAATTTATTGGAGAAACCATCTGGTTTTGGAGATTCCCCCTTTTGGGCTTTAAAACCCAGTGTCTTTGGGTTTTAAAATTCAGTGTCTTTCCCGTTTCACCCTCAGCGAGTTTTAGCGGTCTGTGGTTTCAGTTTGGAATTTGGTTTATTTCCTGTAAGTGGTGGAATTTATGTGCCGAGAACGCACAGTTCTCATATACCGTCTTCCGTCACCGATGCGGGTAATGTCCTCTCTCTCTGCTTGATAAACCCCCAGTAACACTGACGAATTCACTCACCTTTTCAAAGAACTAGCTTTTGATTTGGTTAATTTCTCCTTAGGTTTTCAACTTCATTGACTTCTGCTCTTCACCATTGTAATTCTGGTGAATGTCTCTCTGCTCTCGATGGGTAGAGTGTTCTGTAAACACAAATTAAGCTCATTGCTTAATACGGGGGTTCAGGTCTACTGTATCCTTAGTGCCAAGAAGATCCTTGTTTGAGGATCTTCTTATCCATTTTATCCATTTTGTGTCTTGTTGAGTAAAATCTTACCTATCCCTATTTTTTTTCCAGATGGTTTATTTTTTGCATTCACAGTCTACTTTGTTCTGTATGGCATAAGGAAGGATTAAGAGGACTTTTTGTTGTTATTGCAAGTGTCACTCGATTCTGATTTTTTTAAAGATTGATTTATTTATGCATAAAAGCTGGGGTGTAGGCCAGAGGTGTGGGGTAGTGAGAGGATTCACCAGAGACAAAGCAGGGAGCAGAACAGGCAGACTGAAGTACACTGCTGAGGAGAGCAGTGGGCAAGGCAGGATATGTCTGCTGCGCCATATGGGAATCTCCCTGGCTGGGGATCGAACTCGTGCTGCAGTGGCTGCAGATGGCTTCATAGTGCTGCGCCTTAACCCGTTTCGCCTCCAGGGAGGTCAGATTCTGATTCTTTTTATCATTCTGTAATGAGAAGCATATCTCCTGGGCCTGCATCTTGCTTAAGGGCCCTGAAAGGCAGGAAGTGCCGTGCCCCAAGGGAAGGAGGAGCAGGCTGCTTATGCGACACGATGTGGCCTTCATCTCTCAGCAGTTGGTGAAAGTCAGTAACTGCTGGGCAGATACCAGCCGGGCCCAAAAGGCCCTTTCCTAGCCATGCAGGCCCCGGGGCCTCTTGCAGGTGTGGAACTGCACCTCTCATTGAGCGCTGGGTCACATGGTGGTGGGAGGGGGCAGAGGTGCATCACGACCTCCCCTCAGACTGTGTTTTTTCAGTGGAACCCTGGACACTGCAGGGGTCCGCTCTGACCTTCATTCTGGTCTGGCCCAGGTGTCACCAACCTGGGCAGTGGGTGTCACTTTCAGGGTCGCTGTGGCTAGGCCCTGGTACCATGTTGTTTGGTCAAACCCCAGCCTGGATGCGTCTGTGATTTTTTTTTTCCTAGGTGTGATTAGCATTTAAATCAGTAGGTGGAGTAAAGCAGGAAACCGGTCAGCTAATCAGCTGGAGGCTTTAAGAGAAAAGATGGTGCTCCCTGAGAAGAAAGGAGTCCACTTCCAGCTTGAACTGCGTGTCACCTGTTTCCTGACTCCCCAGAAGACGTTGGACCCCACTATGGTGTGAGTCAGTGCCTCAGAAGGAGCCTCTCTCTCCCTCCTGTTGGTTCAGCTGCTGGGAAGCCGTGACTGCTAACAGGGCGGGAGCTTTATAGATGTGGCCTCATCATGGAGTTGGACTCCTCTTCTGGTCCTGCTTGGTGGGTTTTACTGCAGACAGGTGGGTGGGATTGGACCACCATCTTCCAACCAGAGGGCCACTCTAAGAACCCTGGGGAGCTGTGGAGAGACAACCCAGCTCCTGGTTCTGGGGGAAAGGCTACCTAAGTGTCCACCCTCAAGAGCTGAGGCCTCCGGGCGGCGCAGGATGTAAGCACATCTCAACACAAGGTCACAGATGTGGGCCGGGGTGCAGGCAGTAGGCCGGCAACACAGTCAGTCTCTTAGAAGAAAAACGCGAACTCCATCCATTGAAATAATTGTCAGGCCCCTGCCCTGGAATAGCATGTAACCAAAGACCCCGTTTTATGGAGGGGGGGGAGGGAGAGGGAGAAAGGAGAGAAGCCCACCCCAGGCAGAGTAAGCAGAAACCTGGGCCTGGTGCCCAGTCTCCTACTTCCCATCCCCCCAGGAGCCCCTGCATTCTTTGTGAGTGGTGGGGCCAGTAAGACCCAGCACACAGTCAGGCACAGTTAAAATAAAAACCTGCGGTTTAATAAATAGGACACGTTCCTGAACAGGCCCTTTGCGGCCCAGAGCCGTGAGAGGAGCGCACGGAGCGGGCCTGGGCTCTGGAGCGCCTGAGCTTCCTGCTGCTGCCCCGGGCGGGCGAGAGCGCAGTGAGTGACCCGCTGCTCCCTGCCGGAAACGTCCCTCTGGAGGGCCTGGGAGGGGCCACAGTCACATAAAAGTAGAGATTGGGGCCTCCGAGCCCCCTATACACCTTCTTGGTGCATCTTGGCGCCCCTGACTCGGGAGCAGAATCTTTCACAGAGTTTGAGGAGCTCGGATAAAACAAACACGGATGAGGCCAATCCAGTTAACAGCAACAAATCTGTCAAAGGGGAGAGAGCAAAGGTCAGAGAGCAGGCGCGGCAGTGCAGGGTAGCCGTGGCAGCCTTTGTTTCTTTTGTCTTAGAAACAGTCATGGGGGGGCAAGATGAGCACCTGCCCTTTCCATCACCCGATGAGGGGTGCCTCCAAACCCCATGTCCAAAACGCTTCAGAGCCAGGCGGCTCGGAGCTGGGGCAGGTGTCCCATCTGTCGCCTGGCTCCCACTCCAGTGGATTAATTCCTGCAGTTGGCCTGTGGCCACCGCTGCTCCTTAGTGTCCTGGCCTCCCCCACCCAGCCCCTCTGCCCCTGCGCCTTACAAGCCCAGCACGGGGGGGCACTGCCCTTCTATCTGCTCAGCTGATTTAATTGCCAGGGAATGGAAACACCAATTTAAGAACTGTTTCTGCTTCTCGCTCCTCGCTGCGCCCGCAGGACGTGGATGCTGATTTTTGATCATGGGAATAGAGTTCCCTGGCCCAGATGTGCCGGGAGGTTTGCAGAGAGCCTGTGTCCACCTCCTAGGTCCTGACTGCTCATTCCAAGAGCCTCGAGGATGTGATCTGCTTCTGGGGGGAGCTGCCCCCTGGCTCTCTGTCCCCACGCCTCATCTGCTCATGGTCATCGCAGCCTCAGGCAAAGAGCCCAGCCAACCTGGCAGCTTTCCAAAACCAAACTTGGGTCTGCGGGAGCCCGGATGTGGATGGAGCAGAACCGGAATCCCTGGGGTCCTGCTTAGAGTGTGAAAATTGGGGGCCTACAGCCCAGCTCATGGAATTGCTGCTTCCAGCAAGAACTGTGGAGGGCCCGATCCCTGTCCGCAGGTAAGCAGCATCCCAGCCCCGCCGCCCTCCGATGTTTGCTCCTCAGCTGGGCGCACACGGCAGGTCACAGCCGGGCCCAGGTCGCCCGCTTCCGGTGCAGCCCCTGCGCCTCCGGGTCCCCGCGTGTGTGCTCTGGGCCTCCTGTCTGATTTCGAGGAGTCCCTTCCCCCATGTTCTCTGTCACGTCCCCTCCTCTGAGGACAGGAAGACCTCGTGTAGGTGAGGCCTCCTCAGTTCCAGGAGGAGAGGGTTCTAGGGCCCCTGTCGCTTACCCAGCGCACCCAGGCTCTCCGTCTGGAAGACCTTCTGCAGGGGCGGGATGTAGATCACGGCCAGCTGCCCCAGCACCGACCCCAGCACGGAGTAGAGGAACATACGATTCCTGAGGAAGCCGATCTCAATGATCAGCTTGGTCTGCGGGAGGAGGGGACGATCTTGTTGGCCAGGACACAGCCCGGATCCCAGGTACACACGCCTCCTGGGCCACTGAGTGGCTGGGCGGCGACTGCAGGGTGTCCGGGACGGGCCTCACCTGGGAGCGGCAGGTCAGGGCATTGAAGAGATCGAAGAGCACGAAGCAGGTGAAGGTCATGGTCGTGGTGCGAGGGGTGCTTGCTTTGTCTGCAGGGATCTGGGATGCAGTGCACAGGTGAGCGGAGACGGAGGGGTCCCTGCTGTTCTCATCCTTAACCCCATGCCCAGAGGACAGGGGATTCAGCCCAGCAGGGTCTAAGTTACTGCTAGGATGTGGCGTCACATGTGGAACCCAGCAGGTGTCTCTGACCCCCTTGGTGGCACCTGGCAGAGGCCACCAGAATGATGGGGTGTACACTTCTACAGTCAAACCCCCTAGTAGATGTCATTTCCCACAGGTGGGAAGGAGGAGGTGGCCCCCCTGGAGAACAAGGCTCTAGACCCCAACTGTGGTCCTGGGGACCTGACGGAGGTGAGAAGGTTCTAGGCACATCCCAGCAGGTCCCTTCCTCTTCTGGTGAGAGCAGGTAATGAAGCTGCTCTGTCCGGGAGCACCAGTACTTCTCCCGCCTGAGCATACTCACTGGACCCCAGGTTCTCAGCAGACCCTTAGGGTCTTCACACAGGAGCACCCGGGCAGGGCCTGAGAACCTGCATTTCCCAGGATACCCAGTCTGAGCACATGGCTGGACAGTGGGGGGCTTCACCACCTTCCTGGGCTGGTGAGGCTTGCAGAGGGCATGGGGCACCTGAGAAATACTGGGGAGCAGGGGTTTGGCTGCTTCTGGCCCAAGGGCTCCCTGGAACTGCAAACAGCCCTTCGAGGGGCGACGGGAGTTCTTTTGGATTTCACATTGCTTCCCAGTGAGAGCAGGGAGAAGTCGGAGACTCAGGTCCCCTTTAGGAAAAAAGTCAGGGCTCTTCTCTGCCTCACTTCATCTGTGTGTTGTTCACCTCCCCGTCAGCCTAAGGGGGCAGGCATGCTGCCCCTCTCCAGGGCGCTCGGTGCTGCTGACCGAACAGCCACTGCGGTCTGTGCTCACCTCCTTCCAGAAGATGAAGAGGGTCCCGCTGATGACGACGGCAGCCGACAGGAGGGTGCGCAGGAGCAGGGCTCTGCTGAGGATCGTGTCCTTGACGCTCCGCGGAGGCTGCCGCAGCGTGTCTCTGTCAACCGGCTCCACGCCCAAGCTGCTCAGAGCAAGGTGAGACACTGAAGCCACCGAACGGGGTTATCTCAAAACGATGCACAGAGGGGGCGACCTGGAGCAGAGGGGCCTGCAGCGCCATGGAGACTCAACGAGACGGGGTGTCGGGCAGAACCTTCAAGTTGTTCCTGGTTCATGGGGACGCCCCTAACTCAGCCCCTTGGTGCCTCCTGGGTTGTCCCCACAGTTGGGCCCCCTAGGCAGGGCACGTCTCCCCCACCCTCTTATGTCGCCTGTACATGGCCCAGGAGGGCAAACCACTCCCAAGGCCGACCCCACGGTGGTCCCAGAGCCACCCCCCGTCACGCCTCATGCCCAGGCAATTCCCATCACCTTGGGGGGCCCCACGTTGGGCATGGCTCATCCCAGCTGATGGAGAAAAACAGGCTCCAGGCCCTGCTCACCCCAAACCCACCATCATCTGAGGTGACCCCCACCTTTGGTAACCCTGGAAACTGCAGGCATTCATGTGGGAGCACAGAGGGGCGGAGCAGGGAGGCCCCACTCCGCGCAGGTCGACGAGGCCCAGCCGGGCTGCGTGAGGAGGAAGCCCTCACACTTCACGCAGGGACTAAGGGCCCTCGCTGCTGTCAGCGGCCATGACGGGTGAAATCAGCCACATGTGAACGACACCCGCTGTGTGTGCCAACACAGTGAGGTGGCTGCTGGGCCTCGCAGGCCTCACTGGCTGACCCCCCTTATTCAGCTAGCCCATGCTCCCTTCCCATTCTTTCAGTTTACCTAGCACCTACTGGGTGCCAAGCACCCTTGTAGGGGCCAGGGATCCCACAGGGACCATCACCAGTTCCTTGCCTCCTTGAAGGTGATGTTCTAGAACGGAGATGAGTATAATCAGATAAGCAAGGGTAAAGGGACCCAGAGTGAGGCGGTGGCTGTTAAAGCAACCAGGGAGGGCTTCTCAGAGGCAGTGACCTGAAGGAACAGTGGGACTGGCAACAAGGCATGCAGGAGTGTGGGCAGGAAGGCGTGTCACAGCCTGCCTCCGGCCTCCTCATTTCCTCTGGTGCCCGGTGCCCGTGCGTGCCCACTTTGTAGCCCTGGCGCACTGTAGGGGCACGGTCAGCGGAGGGGTACTGGCCCTGCCGCAGGGCTCCCAGCCTCACCTCTGCGCCGGCGGCCCGTCCATGATGATGTTGATCCACAGGATCTGCATGGCGTTGAGGGGGCTGGGCAGGTCGCACACGGTGGACAGTGTGATGAGGCTCAGGGCAGAGATGCTCCTGCGGGACATGTGTCGGACACAGGGCGCTGTCAGCGGGG
>PVIJ01016395.1:0-32873 GCA_004024925.1 Scalopus aquaticus
GAGGGGAGGATAAAGGCACAAAATGGAAGAGAGGAGAATACAGGGGACCATGGAGATGGATCACGGGTGAATTGGTGGTGGGCTGCCCAAGGGGAATACAAAATGTGAAAGACATAAATAACAATATAAAAAAAATAAGGGCCAAGAAAAGGAAGTGGGGGGGGGGTAGAAGGAATCAACTTAACCATTACACAATCCCTAGGCACTAGCACCTAAGTTACAAAGCATAAGTAGGAGACAGACACAGTCCAGGGGCAAAGATATGGAAATTGAGCCCATTGTAGAATCTCAGGTCTCTTTTCTAATTCTAGTTAGCCAGTAAACAGAAAGCCATCCTTGAGGATGAGCCCCTCCCAACTGAAAGAGGGCTATATCAGTGCCATCTGGGCAGGAACTCAGGGCAGCCATTTCTCTGCCCACCTGTGCCTATGCAGGTGCTTTCCTTTACCAACTCTGTCTCTCTGAAGGGCAGCGCCTGCCTGTCTGCCCATGACCTGCACCATGCAGGCCTCTCTGAGCAAACCTGCACCCTCAGAGGGGCAGCTCTTCCTGCCTGCTTGTGTCTATGCAAGCATCTTTTGCTTCCTTGTCCCTTTCCCTAATAAACCTGTTCAAGTATAACTGAGTCTCTGTCTTGTGGACAAACTCATCTTGTGCCGCCAAGGGGAGCTCTGGTGAAACCTTTCCCAGAGTGAATGCAAGGACCCCGTTCTCAAACCCATAGACTCCAAAAACAACATCAAAATTTCTAGAAAAGACTTTAAATGAGCTATTATAAATATGTTCAAAATGTTACAGGGCAGGGAGAGGGGCACCCCCAGGACCCCCAAATCTGCCGTTACAAAAATACTAAAGGGAACCATACCCAAAGAACTAAAGGAAAATATGAAGACAATGTTCCACTAAACATAGAATACACTGGTCAACAAATTTTTACAAAAGTCATATAACTGAAATAAAATTAGTCATTTCCCATCAATTTGTATGTGCTCAACACGAATATGACAGTCAAATTCTAACTCTGGCTCTAGTTTTTTTTTTTTTTAATCTGCAATAAATTGATGGAATGATGGAGGAGATATAACTCCATTATCTAATCAAGGTTAGAACCAGAGAAGGAAGTGGAGGTAGAAGAATTAACATAACCATGAGCACAATCCCTAGGCACCAGCACCTGAGTTACAAAGCATAGGTAGGAGCTAGTCTGCAGTATAGGGGCAAAGATATGGCGATTGAGCCCATTGTAGAATCACAGGTCTCTTTTCTAATTCTAGTTAGCCAGCAAACAGGAACCATCCTCAAATGTGAGCCCCTCTCTACAGAAAGAAGATGATAAAAACTGAACCTGCCCTCACAAAGGGGCAGCCCTTTCTGCCTGCTTGTGTCTGTGCAAGTGTCCTATATTGTTTTACCCCTTTTCCTAATAAACCTGTTCTTTATAACTGAGTCTGCCTCGTGGAGAAACTTGCCGCATGCCGTCAAAGGCAGCACTGGTAAAACCTTTCCAAGAGTGAACCCAAGGACCCTGCTCCACTCTCAAATCCCTCGACTCCAAAAATGACATCATTTACATCATGAAATGCATGCCAATCACTGGTCAACAAATTTTTACAAGTCATGTTACTGAAATAAAGTTAGTCATTTCCTATCAATTTGTATGTGCTCAACATGAATATGACAGTCAAGTTCTAATTTTGGCTTTAGTTTTTTATAATCTGCAATAAACTGATGTTTACATCACAAAATGCATGCCAATATTAATAGGCCTATGGTCACTACCTGTAAAAAAATCAAGTCATAGACTGCTTCTTAGATTTCTTCACTTGTTTCTTGTACAGCTGTTCAGGGGCATCTCTGGGGAGTGTCCAGCAGTAGTCGGCCAGCATTATGATGGACCATTTTCCCTGGTATCTTTGTACCATTGATGCGATATCTTGATGAAAATGTTCACCATGTTCATCACTAACCATACCACAGTTTTCAGGGAAGAAATCCAGATGGGAATGAAGGAAGTGGATCTTTAGAGACATATTGCAGCCAAATTTCTGATACTGCATCAGCACATCTTCTATTAGTTCTTTGCAGTTTTCTGCCCTAACATTCCCAAGAATGTTAGATACTAGGCGAAAAGCATTCTATGCTTATTTCGCATCACCCTGCAGCAAGTTGTTGAACTGGTCATCTCAGTGCACATGGAATGTCTGGGTAGACTATTCTCGACTTCTTTTGCTTCGTTATTCAGCCGGAAAGAGGAGAAACCAAGCAGAAGTAACAGTCTTTTATGTGGTTGCTTGGCTCTCTCTACACCATGGGGATTGCAAACAGCATGGATGGTCTTTTGCCATTTAACCACTGTGAAAGCTGTGTTGTACATGGAGCACAGCATACTTGTGGGGCCCAAGGCTTGTTTTGGTCACCAAGCTTGCATCCAAAGTAAAGATGATAAGCCTTCTTCACTTGAGAAGTGATCCTTTTCTTCTGGTTAGCAAATGTCACTTCCCCACAATTAGAGCAGAAATTGTGCACGCTATTAATGCACTTTCAAGTCATGACTGGTCTGTATTGTGCCTAAATGGATAAAATAATAACAGTTCTATGGAACAGTAGCTTAAACTGTCTCACACAGTCTGAAATATTTTCAATGCTCAACCTTTCCGACACTGCTTTCTATAGTGTACTGCTAATGCCAGCTTACTTCAGCAGCTGCCTGGCAGTAGTACTGCATTGCATTAGAAAATGATGCAATCAACTCTGGATGATGTGTGCATGATGGTATTATGCAATGCAATGCAATATTACATCATTCTAGGCTGATTTAGGATGTTGTTGCAGTCCGACTGGATAAATTTACATGGCGAAACATATAAAATGAATGATAAGAAATATCTTCAAAACAAGAGCTAATAAAAAATTTTCAGGGTTATAGTCATGTTCAGTACAGCAAGACACTACAGATTAGGGCCTTTTTAAGTCAGTAATGATCTCACTGTTGACCAGTGATATCAATAAAGAGATGGAAATTATAAAAGAGAATCAAGAAGGCTTAGAACTGAAAAATACAATAGCTAAAATAAAAATTCATAAAGTACCACATTCTTACAAAATGATCAGAGGAGAAATCACAGGGAACTTAGCAAATATTTTCAGATGAATGAAACAAAACACAGCATACCAAAACACACTGGATGCTGTTGAAGCAATGCTTAGGAGGAACTTTATAACTATAGATGCTTACATTAAAAAAGAGAAAATGGGGCCTCCTTGGTGGCACAATGGGTTAACGCAGCGCTACAAAGCTGACAAGAGTCACTGCAGCACAAGTTCAATACCCGGCCAGGGAGATTCCCACATGGCGCAGCAGACCTCTCCTGCCCCACCCGCTGCTCCCCTCAACAGTGCACTTCAGTCAATCTGCTGTTCTGCTCCCCATTCTGTCCCTGGTGAATCATCTCACCACCTCACACCTCTGGCATACATCCCAGTTTGTATGAGTAAATAAATCTTTTTTTAAAAAGGAGAGAAAATGTCAAATTAATAACTGTATTTTCCACCTTAGAATATTAGAAAACAGAGCAAATTAAACCAAAATCAAACAGAAAGAAGGGCAGAATCAATATCAGAGGAGGGATTAAAAAAAAAAAAAAACTAAGGAAGAGAAAAATAGAGAAAATCAACAAAAACAAAAACTTGTACTTAGAAAAGTCAACAAAATTGATAAAGTTTAACCTAGGCTTACCAAGAAAAATGAGGGAAGATTAAAATCACTAAAGTCAGGAATGAAAGAGGGGGCATGCTTACTAACTTTATAGAAATAAGATGTTAAGGGGAACACTGAATAATTACAGTATGTATAATGACATAACAGATATAATGACAAATTTTCTTGAAAAACACAAACTATTGAATCAGACTCAAGAAAGGTTTAGAATATCTAAATAGACTTATAACAAGTAAAGAGTTTGAATTAATAAATAAAAATATTTCCATAGAAAAGCTCAGGACTAGATGGCTATACTGCTGAATTCTAGTAAATGTTTAAAGAAGAATCTTTCTTTATATACCCACCCTTCATTCCAAAACAGGAGGGAACACTTGCAAACTCATTAAGCTGTTAAGTCCTCATTTAACATCACTAATAAGTTCTTAAAAACTGACTTTAAGAGCAATGATGCATAATGAAAGCAGGTCATTTGCTCAACATTGACTGGGAATTTTTCTTCCATTAGCATTATAATGAAATTATGAATTAAACATTATTTGAGAATTTCCTTATTACCCTGATAGTAAAGTAAGATAAAAATATCATAAGTATAGGCCAATCTCCCTATGACTATAAATGAAAATATTCTAAACAAGATGCCAATAAACTGAATCTAGCAATATATAAAAAAGAATTTATGCCACGATGAAGTGAATTTGACCCATGAATGCAAGACTGGCTTAATATCTAAGTATCAATGAATGTATCATATTAATAGAACACAGATAAAAATCATGTGATCATATGAACAGACACAGAAAAAGTATTTGACAAAATTCAATACCTGAAGAAAAAAAAAATCAAAAAATTAGGAATAGAAAGAACATTTACTCTAACTAATAAAGCACATTTATGAAAAGTCCACATTTAACATACTACATGGGGAAAGACTGTAAACTTTCCCCTAAAATCAGGAATTTGCTGAAGATATCCACTCTTAGCACTTCTATGTAACACTGTGTTGAAGCAAGGGGAAAAAAAAGCATCCAGGTTGGAAAGAAAAAAATCTATTTACCAATGGCATGATTATGTATACAGAAAACCCTAATAAACACATAAATACAACTATTAGAGATAATAAAATATTTCAAAAGGTAACAGCCTATAATAATAATTATATTCCTACACTGAACTATCCAAGAATGGAATGAAATCATTTTTAATTTAAATAGCATCAAAAAGAATAAAATATTAAGAAATTAATATTTTACACTGACTAAAAACTACAAAATGATGAAAGATGATGTAAATAAGTGGAAGATATCCTATGTGCATAGATGCAGATTGCTGCTACCTCATATTCCAAATTCACTGACAGGTGCAATGCAATCCCCATAAAGACCATAGTTCCATTTTTGCAGAAACTGAAAAACTTATCCTAAAATTAGTATAGAATTATAAGAGATCCTAAATAGCTAAATTTGGGAAAAGAACAAAGTTGTAATAAAGTCTTTCCTTTGAGCTGTTTTAATATTTCTATCTTTAATTTTTCTTCTCTCCTTCTAGCCATAACATAAAAAATACAGTGTAAAAGTAAAGGAATTTTTTTTTATAAAAATATTGTTTCCCACTGGAATAAATTTTGTCTCCTAGTTCCTCTATTATCAGAAGGCTGAAGTGGTTACAGAGCTTGGGTTTTTAAATAATGTTTCCTATTAAATGACTATGTGAAAAAGTTCCTTTTAGTCAGTTATTACCTTCTAGAAATTACAGGCATTTTGCATTAGTTTTACACCTTAAGTAGAAGAGTTGAGAAAGTGTAATTTCCAAGGTATTCATACACATACTTAGGAGATACATTAGCAGAATCTGGACAAATACATTTTAAACTAAACAAAACTTTCTAACTATTAGGACTTCCATAAATGTTCTTTTCCATTTCTGAGTACATGTGCTCATTCAGACTACCTGTTTCCACTGAGGTGAGAATAGAGGCTTAGTAAAGGCAGAATAAGAGATTAGAGAGAGTTTATTCTGACTGTTTTACCAAGTATTCTTAATTTAAGCTTCTTAGGAAAAGTACTAAAGTCAGATGTGAAGAAATGGAGAGTCAAATGGATCACACAAGCTGCGTAGTTTTCCTTTAAGTCAGTATTGACAACACAAGATGACTGATGTTATATCAATAAAAAAAATTAAGTCTAAGTAGATACTGAAGAATTTATGCTCAAAGTATGTTTCAGTAATTAGTTCTATTTATACTACAAGTCATCAGGAAAATTGTTTTATGGCAATAACAAGTCATAATTTTATGGTTCATTAAAATACATTTTAATGTATAATAACACTTTGTCAATAAATATTGATTTAAAAATAATCAATGCATTAACAGTATTATGTTCTAAGAACAGAGAGGTGCATGTCTCTTAATCTGCTCTGATTCAAAATGGAAAATCATTTTCCACTATGGGAAGCACCACTTTCAGGAAGACTCTGACAAGCTGGGGCACATCCAAGGGAGAATAAACAAGGGGGTGAAGAGGCCAGGGATTATGAAATATGGAAACAGTCTAAGAGTAGCCACTGCTGACCTAGAAAAGGTATCCATGGCCATCTTCCAGCACTGAACTCCAACCGCACAGGTGACACAGTAGGTGGAATTCCTCAGTGGCCTTAGTTTGCCATTCCTCTGGTCCTTCTACACCACTGCTCACAAGATTTTTCAAGACACAAATCCCAAGAGGCCACTACCTGTCATTATTCCCCTCTAAACAAGCATATAGCCAGGCTCCAGGCCAATTAAAAGGAGCTGAGCATCTCAGAAGACGTGACAGGACTCTCACCCCAATCAGATGGCACTATGAGCAGACAGATGTCCTCAGAGGAATTAAGGCTGTCCCCATCACTTATAATGACCCTGTGACAATAGCTCACAGTCCTAACTAAAGAGCCTAAAACTTCTCGCTCTCACTTCTGTGCCTCTTCTTGAGCATGTTTCTCCTCCCTGGATGTGTTGTCTCACTAACTTCCCACCCTCCTACAGGACTTAGCCAAAGCCTTACCACATCCAAAATCTTTCCCTAAGGACCACCTTTCTCCTCTCTCCAGGTGAGATGGAGTCAATACAAAGTATTGACTTGCTATGCAGTCGCTGGTTTACTTGACAGCAGGATCTATGAGCCTAAACAACAACACAGCTATAAATGAAGGAACTGCATGAACTGATGTGCACAGAGGGAAAGGGACTGTGAGGAGAGGGTTTTGAGTATCAAAGGAGGTTCTGAGTATCAAAGTAGGAAGAAAGTTGAGGAAACCAAGAGAACCATTTAGTAGCTGGCTCTCAATCTGGGATCTGGTTCCTAAGCTTGGCCACATGGACTAAGCCCAATTCTTAGGAAAAAGGAAGGGTGACAGACAAAATATTGAGTAAGTACAACACATGCAAGAAAATGGGGTACACATGGGGCTATTTAAAGGTCAGATATCAAACAATAATACATGGTAGGGAAAGTGAGCATCCTTCATGCTTCTGCACAAATCACCCAGCCTTGTTCAGATCTGGAAGGAGTAGTGCACATAAGACAGTGTGGGGGAGCTATGGTGTAGTACTGTGGAAAGTTCTGTTATACCCACAGGAATCTGAAGAGGGAAAGGAAGCTACTGCGATGCTACTTTGCCATGATGAGAGGGGAAGAATTTAGGGGTGAGTGCTGGAAAAAGTGACGACTCAATAATAAAACTCAATATAGTCTTTTAAAAATTGGAGACACATCTGGAACTACTTCAAAAGTAGCTTTTGCAAGTAGGACTTTCATTACAAGGAGAAATGACCAAGAAGCAAAGTAGAAATTATCACTGTTAGTGTGATTCTATTTCTAACCATGGCCTGGAGGCCTGGTGAAATCTGGTTATATTCTTAACTCATGCCCATTCCTGTTCATTGGCTTTGACATCTTTGAGGGCAGAAACTGCTGATTTTCTTAAAATCTCTGTAGTCCCATTACCTATCTTAGTACCCAACATAGAGTAAGTACTCAAAGTATGGCTATTGAATGAAGGAATAGAGTTAATGAAGGAATAACTATCTTCAGTGGACAAATTCAGAACTAACATGTAGAAGTCAGAAGGATGAAATTCAATATAAAATATCCTTCTAACAGCTAGAATTTCCTATCAATGGCAGAAGCCCATCAAGACACAGTAAGAAGTTTATCACTCAAGGATTTACAAAGGATGTCCCAGGAAGCATACACATCAAGGAGAGATGGAGCAAATCATTTCCAATTCTCAAACTGGTTGATATTAGTTACAAAAAAAGACTTAATGACAAAAGAATAATTGCATAGATAAGCAGAAATGATGCGTTAGCAACAAAATTGGTTTTGGAAAAAAGTCTTCAAGGACTGTCAATGGAAATCAGTATGCTTCAAAAGAGAGATCAAAAGAATTGAAATGGCACCCTGAAACATTGTTGCATGAAGCCAGAGACATTGCTTTTAGAAGGTTATCCTATTAAAACTCTGAATGATGTCTAGAGGACTAAGGTATTTTACAGACATTTTCCAGAGTGAAGATGGTAAGTGAAAGGTTAAAGGAAAGATTTACAATGTGTTGAGAGCAGGCTGTGATTTGTAGACTCAGTGCCTATGTCAATGTCTCTTCCATGGTCACTGGCGAAGTAAATGCTAGAGCCACTTGTCTTTATTCCTTTAACTTCCAATAAATGACTAAAGAATCCCACATCTCCAAGAGGAAAATTATTAGACAATACAGGAAAGGTCTTTTGAGATAAATGAACATTCTACATTAATTTAAAGGCCATAAATAGAAAGATGGAGAGGACTATCTCATAATGTCAAAGTTCAAAGACACTTTTCAAACGTCTCTTTCAACAAAATCTGACCTTTCTTTTTTACCTTTATTATTAGAAAGTTTATTAAGGACAGTTTGGCTTGGGTCATTTCATTGTGGCATGGAAGTTTTTTTAACATTCAAAACACCAGAAATATTTAACTCTGCAGAGACTATGAGGGCACAGCAGTATGGAAAGAGTATTGAAGCATTAGAATTTCAAAGGTTGTGTTTTAATAATTCCATAAAGCTTTCCCTCCTGCCTACATATGAAAAAAGATAATTTATTTGAGATCATGACTAGCTAAAGGAATAAACAAGAATAATTTTTTCCTAATGTATTTCATTGAAAATTTTAGGAAAACTTCTGAGAATACCTCAACTGTGTCCAAGTATCCTTGTTATCCATAGATTAGCTGACATTATAAACATGTATGCAGACACAACTATATTTACATGAAAGGTCTACAAAAGACCTTTCTTCACTACTCTGAGATATAATTTACAGTAAAAATTACCCTTTTTAGTTTATATTGCTGTAAATTTTGACTAGTGCACTTGTATAACCACCACCACAGGGAAGCTATAGAACAGCTACAGCACAACTCAAAATTCCCCTCTACCCCTCTGTAGTAAACCCCTTCTCCATCTCTAGCTTCTGGAAACTACTGATATGCTATCTGATTTTATAATTTTTACATTCCCAGAATTCCCTACAACTGGAATCATACAGTATGTAACAAAGGCCTCTTCTAAACCTGAAGCTCTCGAAGTTAGTAAATAAAGTTTCCATTTTAATTCAATGATTTCTATTTCCTGGACTTAAAGGCAATAACAGATATATAATGTGGGTCTGCAAAACTTAAGCAGCCTGTTTGGCCACCAATTGTTATCTACAGTTCTACATCCCTATACAAGGTCAGAGCTGCCCAATTAATTAAATCATAGCAAAACCTTACAAGGTACCTTTCATACCAACCAGAAGCAGAAAACTAGATCACTCTGGGAAGGTTATACACCATGAGGTATGACCGGGAAAGCCCAGGGGGCTGACGACAGGTGCATAAAACGTGTTTCTGACTTATGCATCACAAGGTATGACCGGGAACACCTGGGGGGCCGAGGCCCGGTGCATGACAAGGGCTGATCAGAAGCTGATCAGTGGAAACCTTGTTGATAAGATTAGAGCCATACTGGAGGGTCTGGGGTATAATTTCAATTACAACATTTGGTAGCCAAATAGATAAGAATGACCTGGTCAGCAGACTCATGCCCCCAAAGCCTCTAGAGACAAGAACACATTCTTTAGTTTTACCCATTTTTTCTCCTTGTCCTCCTGACCTCTGTAATTGATGTTGTATGATAATGCTGATAATTAAAAGGCCAGGATCTCGCTCATTGAGCAGCATCCTGCATCATGTAGCCTGTTCCACGACTCCTGTGTATCTGTGTGGTGTTGCTCCTGACACAACAATATAAAATCAAATTTTCCTTGAAATTAGACATTGAAACAGGTCTATGTAGGGAGCATTTTGAATCTGTAAATCTTTAAGATTTCACTTTTGATGTCTAAAGCAAAATTTCTAAGTGTAAACACTAAAATTTAGTTTTTACAAGTTCTCTAAGCTTGATTCTAATAACAGTCAGATTTGGGAAATACTAGCCCAACAGGTATTCACTATATCAACTACCATACTATAAATTATGTGTGGAAAGAGGTCCAAGTTCAGAGGTTGGGAGGGTCTTATCTAGGTGATCTTGTCCTTAGACACAGCTACCACTTTCTGCCTACAGAGCTTTGAACAAGTCACTTAAACGTACTGAACTGTGACCTTCTCCTCTGTCCTACAGAGGTAATGACATTTACCTCATGGGATTGCTGGGGAGATTCAATGTATAGAACTGTAGAGTATAACACCTAGCACACAGCAATGGACACTTAGCACACACGCAATGAACAGAAGCTGCTTATCTTGCTGACATTTGTATCAGAATCATCTTTGTTGTCATCAGTGCTTCACTTGTCTTTCTCCATCTTTCTCCATTTTGGCCAATTTCACTATTTTTAGTCCTTCCTCTAAAAGTGACCAAAGTAAAAGTAATCCATTTTTTGGTAGTACCCAGTTATTACTCAGGGCTACGCAGAAGCTAACAGAAGCTCACTGTCTCCAGCCCTCTCTTTTACCTCACCCACACCAATGAATGGGTACAAAAAAAGAATTATTGGAAACACTCTTCTTCCCAAAAGGATTTAATTGGCCAAATATAAGCTATTGCTTTATTGGCCAAATAAAAGCAAACAGTAGGAAGGAAGCAAATCCTAGGGCTAGAATAAAGCAGAAAATTAGACTGCATAATTAGGGATATCTAAAAATGACCTTATTCACTAGCAGTTTTAGATGTATATATTTGTATTTTTAAGCAACAGTATTTATATAAGTCATGAAATACAGATGAACAATGATACTTTACTGCTGCTCTTTCTGATAAAAATAAAAAAATAACAGAATAACATCTATCCTCAACACCAAGGATCAAGACCATTTAGAGACAAACCTGAAATCTACAAGCCTTACCTGTTCTCAGCATCAGCACTGCACTTTGGAGACATCAATTCAAAGGATTTAGTAAACTTCACCACCTGCCACACAGAAAGACAACAAAATCCAAGTCAATTAAAGCTTTCTTGCAGTATGAAACAACACAATAAGCATTTTTGTCTTTATAACGATTATTACAATAATTGGAGATTAAAAATAGATTTTAAGTGGAGAAATCCCGAGTGGCAGAAGAAAATTGTATGTTCTGTGTTTCACTTCTTACATGGCATACAGTGCCAGTTTTAATACATTTTATTAAACAGGCAGATATTTTTACGATTAGATATACGACCAGTCTGTGGTGGTTAGGTAAAGGGACATCTCATTTGAATAGAATTTTTTTGTCACTTTTTTAACAACCCAATCATCATCCGTGGAGACAAAACACCCTTTCAAAAACAACAATACCCTCAATAAGGGATGCCTGTGTCAAACCCAGGCTTCTGAAGTTAACTCCTTGATAACGAATTGATGTCATTTTGGGAGTTGATGGGTTTCGAGAGTGGGGTCCTTGGGCTTACTCTGGGAAAGGTTTCACCAGAGATCCTCTTCAGCAGCACATAGTGAGTTTCTCCACAAGACAGAGACGTTAGATAAACAGGTTTATTAGGGAAAGGGACAGGAAAGTAAAGGACGCCTGCACAGACACAAGTGGGCGGGAAGAGCTGTCCCGGAAGGGACAGGTTTGCTAAGAGAGAGGCCTGCATGGTTACAGGCAGGCCAGCAGCACTGAGGAGAGCTGCCTCTGCTGAGAGAGGTCCGTGAGACCCAGCATGGTGCAGGTCACAGGCAGGCAGAAAAGGCTGTTGCCCTGCAGAGGGACAGTCGGTGAAAAAGTCACCTGCATAGGCACAGGTGGGCAGAAAGAAGGCTGCCCTGAGCAACTGCAGAGAAGGCACTGATATAGTCCTCTTTCAGTTGGGAGGGGCTAGTGGTTTGTTTGCTATTGATTTTGAATATCTACTAGGATCTGAAAGGGACCAGAGATACTACAATAGGCTCAATCTCCATATCTTTACTCCTGGTCTGCACTCTTGAAGCTCCTTACTGAAGTCTGATACCTGCCTGAGTCTGCTTTTGTGATCTAGGCATTGGTATAGTTGGGTTAATGGTTATGCTAATCCCTTCTACACCCATCTCCTTGTGTGGGTCTGATTCTAACCATTTTTTAAGATTTATTTTTGCATACAAGCTGGGGTGCAGGCCAGAGGTGTGGGGCGGTGGGAGGGTTCACCAGAGACAGAATGGGGAGCAGGACAGACTGACTGAAATACACTGCTGAGGGGAGCAGCAGGCGAGGCAGGAGAGGCCTGCTGCGCCATGTGGGAAGCTCCCTGGCTGGGGATCGAGCTTGTGCTGCAGTAGCTGCGAACAGCTTCATAGTGCTGAGACTTAACCAGTTGTGCCACCAGGGAGGCCCTGGTTCTAACCTTATTTTAAGTTACATTTCCTCCATCCGTATCACTGCTCTTAGGTGGTGTTTTGCTGCCGCCACCCAAGGAGTGGAAAAGATGAACCCACCTTTTCAAGATCAGACCTAGTGTGGACACCTCTTTCTTTACTGTCAAGTGAAATCAGCATGCCCAGTGCAAGAGTCTGGTCAAGATGATACATTAAAAACGAATTTACAGGCACAAAAAATGTACAACTAGTTTTTCTTACTGTTAATTACTATTGAGTTTTTACTAACCAGGCCCTATACCAGAAGCTTCTTTGGCAATTTGATCTCCTTATTACAACTCTGTAAAGTAGGGACTTTTATCCTCAGTATATGGATAAAGAAACTAACCCATAATTTTTAAGAAACTTCCTCAGTTTCATACAAATAAATGGGGCAACTGGGATTAGAGATAGTCTGCCTGCCAGCTCTTCCAACAATATTAAGTATATTAAGTGGAAAATGCACCATTTCCGGACCTCTTCTGACAAAACATACCACATGAGAGAAAAATGAGTCTCTCATACTGTAAGGAGTCATCTGAATGTCACTGGCTGTTCCGAGGGTGACATTTAGATTTGCCTTAGCCAGATTCAGTCATGCTTCAAAGACTTTTAAATTAACCACTTACAAGGAATTGATGGGTACCTTAGAAAATGATTTGGAAACTAGGAATGGATTAAATATTAAAACAGCTTTATCAGTGAAGTAATGAGCCCAAACCAAGAAAATGCAACATCAGGAAAAAGATAAAAGTAAAGCCTATCACAAAGAAAATTTTGTGTAACTAGCTAAATGCATAGAAATAACAATAGCTCATCTGCAAGGAAATATCCTTGGCAACCACAGAACACATTGCATTTCAAATGTGAATTAAGCCACAACAAAAAATGCTCATTGTATGCAAATTCCAAAGAGAGTCCGAACTTACACACGATTATGTCGGATATAATGTCCTTTCCCAAGAAGTAAGATCTGTGTTCCCTCCCCTTGACTCGAGGTGGGCTCCCCATCTGCTTTGGCCAACAGAATATGTGGAAGAGAACAGAATATGTGTAGTCTGAGGTTGTCATTAAAGGCAACACAGCTTCTGCTTCATCTGTGAAACACTTGTGCCTGAAGCCCTGGGCTGCCATGTAAGAAGTGCAAATCTGGGGTCTCTATGCTGAAAGGTAGCCAAATTATGTTGGAAGGTCACCTGTAGATGGCACAGAAGCTCTGCTTCCCACCCATCCCAGGCATAGGAATGAACAAAACTTCAGAAGATTCCAGTTCCCAGTTACTAGGTCACCCCCATCTCTGTGTTTTTCCAATTATGGCTTCAGATAGCTTAGAAAGAGGCAAGCAGTCCTTGTTGAACCCTGTCCAAATTCCTGTTTCAGTGGATCTTTGAGTATAATAACATGGATAACTTAAGCCTCTAAATTTTGGGGTTATTTGTTACATAGCAAAAAGTAAACTGAATACTTATCTTTAGTGAGAACTTAAACAGAACTCAATCACTTAGAAACATTTACATAATGCCCTCAGGTCCATCCTCGTTCCTCAAATGGCAAGATTTTATTCTTTTTCATGGTTGAATAATATTCTATTACAGATGCAAGATTCTATTCCTTGTCTGGCTGAATAATATTCTATTATATAGATACATGTTATATTGTATATAATGGATAAGTGAATAAAGAAAAATACATATCACATTTTCTTTATCCATTCATTCATTCATAGCTTTAAGTTGCTTCCGTATGTTGGCAATTGTAAAATGCTACTGTGAGCCTGCGGGCACATATATATCTTTTTGAGTTAGGGTTTTCATTTTCTCAGATAAATACACAGTAGTAGAATTGCTGGTGTGGTAGTTAAGAGCCGCCCACAAACAAGCCAGGTAAACTAGTTGTCTTCTAAACTGTTAATTGCTAATGATAGACTGATGTGTTGATATTCTTATATCTCATATTTTGAAAAGCAAAACTCTAGGCAGGCATGCCCAAACAATTTATATTTTTAAAAGAATTTACTAAAAATATAATGATTCAAGGGGAAAACTTTTTTTAATCAGGCACCCGAGTCAAAAAATGAAACAGCAAAAATAGTGAAAATATTTTAATAGAATTTTATGAGATATATAGAGTATCACTGTAGATAGTATGATCAAGAATTAAAAAAAAAAACAGGGCCTCCCTGGTGGCGCAGCGGTTGAACGCTGCGCTGTGGAGCTGTCGACAGCACGCGATGTGAGTTCGACACCCAGCCGGGGAGAATCCCACATGGTGCGGCAGACCTCTCCTGCCTCGCCCACTGCTCCCCTCAGCAGTGTATTTCTGATCTGCCTGTTCTGCTCCCCACTCTGTCTCTGGTGAACCCTCTCGCTGCCCCACGCCTCTGGCCTGTACCCTAGCTTGTATGTATAAATAAATAAATCTTTAAAAAAAAAACAAACAGGTGAAAGCATAAATAAAAGACCATTAAAAAGCATAAATAAAAAGTTAAGCTTTATTCTTGACTTAGGCCAACTGTATGATTCTTAGTTTCATTAAATTTTTATTCATTTTCTAAATCAAATTCTTATTTTATTATAGATGTGCTAAATGAACACAGGTTAAATAAGCAAATACATACACTCATAAACATGTAAAAAGAGAATCTTGCAAGAGAAATATCAGAAGTGGTTTATAGGTGCATGAAATTGAACAAGTGGTTCCCAGCTCCCATGGCTGTTGATCAACCCTCATTATTACGCCCCGGGGAAGGCAGCACACATGCCAGACTGAAGTAAACAAAATATCCCCCAAGCATCTCTGCCTGTTATTTGGAAAAGTTCCATGAACAGAAGTCTTTTTGATTTGGATATTTTTCAAGCACTAGTTGGTCTGGTTTCTCTTTTTTTTCCCTCTCATTTAAAAACAAAAAACTATGTTCAAATAAATATTCCTGCCACCAAAAAGAAAATAAAAATGATCTACTAATGACCAATTTTTTTCCATTGGAATTTTCTTAATCACTATTTTTCCATAAGAGGACAATTCTACAGGATCAAAGAATGACTTCAATGATTGTCCATTTCTATTCTTCTCATCTATTTCTCACCTATGTTGATAATTTACTTTAACATTTATTCACTCAATCAACATTTATCGAATACTTAGTGTATGTGATACTATATACCAGGCATTGGGTACAAATCATGTCCTGTCCTTGAGGAGCTCACATCATACAGAGAGGACAGCAGTTCACAAAGGTATAATTTCATCATGATCTATGTTCACAGTGCTACCAGCACACAGAAGAGGATGCTGATGAATATGCATGTGAGCTATATCCTAATGTGTGAACAGGTATACTCGAGGCTGGAAGGAGGAGGATTTTCTAGGCTGAGGATCTAAATCAGAGTTTAGGTAGAAAATAGACAGAATACTAGAAAGGGTTTAACTGAACCTAATTCAACAAAGGAACCAGAAATGTTGGCAGAATTAAATGAAACTAATAAAGAATGGCAAGGCACATGGGGACTGGCAACTTTAGAAAGCAGCCTCAGCCTTTAGTTGCACTTAACTGCAACTAAAGTTTGGCCATGGATACAAGAATATGGCAATAATCAATAAAAGCATACAGTAAGAATCAACTGGCTCTATAGATCCTCAGAGTCTGTCTCTCTTTATTGGCTTTTGGTAGCAACATGCAGAAGAACCCAAGTCTAATTTCACTAGCATACTGAGTGAAATAGGAAATCTCAGAATTGGTGAAGATTTGGAGCAGGACTAAAGTTCAGTAGTTGGAGGTTTTGCATACACATATACAAATACACACACACATACACACACACACTTAACATACAAAAATGATTAATGACGTGAGGTGTCAAGGTGCAAAATAAGTCATCCTATACCCCTCTGGGTTCTTCTAGGGATGAATGAGTAATCAAAACAGTATCAGATGGGTTAGCAAAAGAAACACAATGAATTTCAAAACATACATACATATATATATATATATATATATATATATATATATATATATATATGGCGAATGCACATGGTTATATACGCTAAAGAATAATGGAGCTGACTAGGAATAATTATGCTGCATTTTCGGACCTGAGACATCAAGGACAGAGAGAGGGAGAATTCGTGACAGATAAGAAAGGGATGACCTCATCCTTGCTCTGAGAGTAAAGACATGATTCTTCCAGAGAACATGCTTACTGATAAACCTAGAACTGGGTGACAGGCCACCTACATCCTTTAAGGTCATAACAGTGATTGCTTCTTTCAATTAAGAAAATAGCAGAAGCTTGGGACATAATGATCTCTTCTTGTAATAGGGAGGGGCTTAGGACTTAAGGCTAGAATAGAAGTCTCTCCTGCTTTCAAGGCCCTCACTGCTCTCAAACTAAAACAAATTGCATTAAGTAACCTCCTGAAGCTCACAGAGCCTTGATCTCTAGTTCTCATTCCAAGATGACAAAGGGCCTACTTTGGCCCTATTGAGAAAAGCCTATTTGATTCATTTGGAGGGGCTGACTCCACAGAATTAATATATTGATATATCATTATGAATAGAGCGAATTGAGTTAATGCATACAAATGTATATGACATATTAATGATTAATGAGACAACAGGCCCAAAATGGAATAATGTATGCCAAGCCCCAAAAACCAAACTAAGATCTTCCTTAATTACAATTTCAGCTTTCTCGGAAATGCAATCTTAAACCAGTTAATTGGGAATCATCTACCAGCACTAGTTAGGTAATCTGCTCGAGAGATCCCTGCATTCTCCTAAAAGAAAATGACTTTGACATAACCTATCTGCTTTATTGCCTAGTGCCCAGTACCATTACTGAAGTTAAAACTAAACCCCTACTCCCTGCCCAGCAGACAAGTTTGGGAGGCTTGAATAGACAGGGAAATGGATAGGTCTGCCATGGGAATCAGGCCGATAAGGCAATAATCTGGATCAAGAGTCAGGACATACCCAAGGCCAAATATCCTGGCCTATCACTGAATCCTGCAGTATAAAAAGAGCCTCAAGACCCTCTCTTAGCACAGATAACCTTTCTCACCTAACCCACCACTCCTGTCAGCAGTGTATTTCAATAAATCTGCCTTTTCTGTTCTGCACTCTGTGTCTGGTGAATTCTTTCAACCCCGCACATCCAGCCTACACTCTGATTTTTCCCAACAACACCTAGAATAACTTCCACGTTCCCACTCACTTCTGCCTATAAGTCTTTCATTTTGTACAGCCCCATTTCTGTTTACTAGACTGGATGTTGCCAGATTCATGAATCCTGGAATAAAGCCAGTAAGATTTTTAAAATTTACTCAGTTGATTGTTGTTTTTCAAGGTATATAACAAGGACTATTCAGATAATCATGAATGTTTTATTTAATACCTTCCATTTTGCACTCTAGAAAAAATAAAACAATTTAAATTGGTTTCCTCACTGAGAGAAGGAAAATTAGAGAAAGAAAAATGGGGAAACAGTAAGAAAGTGAAATAAACAGGAAAGCCTGAAGCAATATTTTACCATCCATTTAGGATGGGGGGACTGAATTATAGGTAGTTCCAACAAGATGATCACCCCCATCTCTTCCTCTCAGGTGTTGAATTCGAAAGATTTTCTAACTCAATAGTTTAATTAGACATGTATTTATGTAAGAACCAAGATGCTAAGAAACATATTAGAAAACAAGTGTAGCTTAAGTGTCATGGTTTAGAAAATGAACTACAGTAATCTCATAAGCTATGAAGTACTTCACGGAGTTATGGACAACAAAATAGCTGCCAGCCTTCAGGATGATCCATGAAAGAACACTTGTAAGCACTGGTGCTGAGGCAGTGCCTAAGGACACAAGATAAAAATGTCTACATTCTCTTTCCTTGACTAAACACAAATAGAAACGAGGATAACAGTAAATACATTAGCTAGAAAGGAACTAAGAGAAGTGATAGAAATTGCTTAGACAGGTTCATGGAGGGTACGACAGTAAGAAGGGAATATACGGTTCAAAGGACTAAATATTCCCTAATGTTGACAGGCAGCTAGTTATAGAACAATCTTTGTATTTTTCAGTGTAGTAGAAAATACCATTGACAAAGTCACTTAAAGTTCATTGAATGAAACACTGAAGATACGCAAAGGAGGGTAAAATATTAAGTTTGCCAGGAGAGAAGGTTAGAAAGGCATTCCTCATTTCTATTTTTGGCATCCTCTGAGAAAAGTGATCAGTTTATACCTGACTGCCATGAATGCAGTCTCTAAGCACTGAGTTAAGAGCTTGACGAATCAAAGCTTCTAGGAACTAGATTTAATTTTTTTCTCTCTCTTTCCCGCAATGTAGAGAAATCATGAAATATCCTAAATCTGCAATAAACAGCTTCTGAAATCATTCAATTCACTTACAAAAAATTAAAAGTTCTTGTTTACAGAAAAGATTCTAATAAAATAGAAAAATGCAAAGGTCATTTTTGAGGAAGGAAACACTGAAAAGATTTTTTTTCTCTGAAATGATACTTAATTCTTTCAAATTATGCATGTATGTGTACATGACAAAGGTTCGTAGTATTTCTCCACCCATTCAGCATTCGGAGATGGGGAAGAGGTTGTCCCAGCCAGAGACCTTTGTCTCCATGGTTTTTGTTTGTTGAAACCACTGTGCCAGCACCTAATTTTGGCATCTGATGTCCTAATCAGTCTGGCTTCTCTTCCTGAACACGATAAGACTACATCTGAACTCCTTTCTATAATTTCCAACTAACAATGAGGGGGGATGCACTAAACACAGGCCTTTAAGCCTGAAGTTTTGAGAAACCTTCGATGAGACATGCGTTAAAGGAGAGCCCAGAACTGATCAGTTTGCAACATGGTGAAAAATGGATACACACCCTCAGACCCACCCTCAGCTCTCCTACCATAGCCCGCCCAGGCAGTGGCCTTGGCAAAAATATCTTGAAGGTTTCTAAAACACTACTAAGAAGATCAGTCTTCTATTTACCTCCAGTCCTTGCCCCTCTGAATTAGAGGAATTCATCCTTACTTTGATGGGGAGAGGATGGGTAAAGAGAACAAATGATGGAGAGTGGCCTGGAATTTTTTGCTCTGCCCCCACCTTATAGGGTTAGAATGTTTAGTTGTGCTAACAAAAAGTTTTTTTCACTTGCAGTAACCTACCAACATTGTTATTGCTTGTAATCCACTTACCTTAGAGTCGTTTTTGACCCCTTTCCCTGTACCTTATACATGAAGCAATTACTGTCGCCAGCATTCCTTCCAGTGCTGTCCCACCTTTCCAATCAATTTCTGTAACCTGCCCTTTGTCATCTGATTTGCCAGGGACCAAGACCACAGCATGAAAGTTAGCCCATGTCAGAATATTAGCAGTAATGACCATGTTCAGCTGGGGTGAATTACTTTCATGCCCATTTACAAATGAACTAGAGGACAATGGGTTCATCCTTATCCAGATTTCAGATTGTTGGGGGAGAAAGGAGGTCCTGAACAAACTCCACAAATAGGTTTTACAGACCCCACCCCCACTTCAGACCAAAGAGATCCAAGACACCAAGGACTACAAATCCCATAACATCATCACTGAAGGGAGGATTGCTGGGAACTGAGGGTGGAGTTAAGTAGTAGGTTTGATATATAACCAGACATGTGGGTTTTGGGGATCTCTTGGCTGTTCACCGGGTTTTAGTGAGCCATTGGAATTCCAGCTCAGCATTCACCAATTTATTTTCTCCCCCTCCCCGCCCCCCTTGAGTTGTTGGTTCTCATTTCCCCTCCTTTTGTAAATAAACCCTTGATTAATTTTATTGTGTGTGCCTGCAGTTGAGTCTTATTGTAAGTCCCTTTTAAGTGCACGGGTGAGGACCCACAGTCAGGCACCCCATTTTATATTGGGGCTGCCTTTTAACCAGGTGGTCCCCAGCCTCTTGCCTTCAAGGGGACTTGTGGCTCAGAATCCTAGTAGCTGAAGTCCACCCCTGCCCCTTCCTGACTTTCCTTACTACTTCTCTGTGATCCTCACAGCCTGCCAAGCACCAAGGAGCACCCTTGTGGGGGAAGACTAGCAAGTCTCAACTCTCTGGATCTTATTTCTCATTTAGACAATGAGGGCGGTAATTATACTTAGTTCATAAACATGCAGTGTGGATTAAATCAATTCAGGGGCCTCCCAAAGCATTCAGGGGAACTCCGTAAGTGTGGATTATTGGTGTGTGCACATTCACGTGTGTTCTCCTAATTCTCAATGAGGTTTGTGCAATCACAGGATAATTCTAAGGCTACCATCTATATAAACCATACCCACTGAAATAAAATTGACCCAAACTGCTAAAATATGGAGAAATACTCCTAATATTTTAAACATAGATATTCTTTAAGTTTAATGTTGTAAGTTGTATAACACTTCTTAAAACTCCAAAATTAACCCTAAGGTTCTTGTTCTCCAAGGAAAACAAACCTAAAGGCAATAATGTCTTCTGAAGAAGGTATAGTAAAATATTCTCTGAGGCATTAAAACAGCACTTAATTGCTAGATAACTCCTGGTTTTTGATAGTGTTCAGAGCATTGCTGCCAAAGAGTTAGAATTTTAACTTTCAAGTCACATTAGTGATGATCATTGTTTTGATATTGGTGTGTACTGTCCAGCTTTGCCCCAATGGCCAAAGTGCTTAACAGAACTTGAAAGCCAAGATGCAGCAGCCCTGAGGCCTTGAACTTCCTTGTTGCTATAGCCCTCTGAGTAACAGGAACCCCTGTGGTAAAGAGGAAAGGCCTCTTTCCCCTGCCTAGCGTGCTCAGGTCCAAGGCAGCAGCACAAGAACCTGGAAAAGCAGCAAGACAAACTCCTGCTGACAGCCTGGGTAAGGCCAGCTACCCCACTCAGCACAAGTACAACCTCAACCTGCAGAGTAAAGTGTAGAGTTCTCCAGTGTTGCATTACTTTATGCTCCCAGTAAGAAGGTTGTGGACCACCAGCCACAGGACCCAGAGAGGCTAAGGACCTTCCTCCCTCAGCAGGGCTGGGTCATGGGAGACTAGCCCCTGAGCTTATCTTCCCTTGGCCCTGTGAGAGTGTGTAGATGTTAAACACCTTGTTTCCTTCATCCTTAAATATACCAAATGGGATAGCCCTGGAAGATGCCTGTCAGCATAAGAGACTCTGTTTCTAAGGTGACAGAAACTGAAAACTTTAATTTGATAAAAGTCACCTCACCATTAAAGGAGTCTAGAAGGGAGTGGTTCAAAACTTGATTTCCCAAACTTAATTACAGTGAAATTCAACCTTGTTTTATGAAGCAGTCTTCCGCGCAAGATGAAAGATGACTTACTGGTGATTCAATGTCCTCGAGGAGTAAAACAGAACAGCGCTCACATTTCAACAGAGTTTGGGCCCGATGCATTATTTTCTTTACAATTTTCTCCAGGTCAGTCTGTTCTTCGAAGAGGTCATTAACTACCTCTAGTAAAGCCTAAGGAAGATAAAATGGATACATTCTGGTAAATATAGGACTGAATAAAAATGCTGGGTGGGTAGGCTTTTTTCTCTCAGATTCCATTTAATCTTTGTCATAATGAGATATAAATATTTTTGTGTGGCTCATTTTTTCCTTTTCACTTATTTCCATCATTTCATTTTATAAGTAGCTTGAATAACAAAACACAACTTGAGAATAGTACCAGTCACATAAGTCCATATAAATTTCACATATAGCTAATGACTACATGATCCCATATAATCATTAACTATAGATGTTTTTTCCTCTCCGTGTCAAAGCTTCTCTGCAGTGTGAATAGATATAAATATAACATTTTGTAAATAATGAATACCTGACTCTCCCTAAAGCATATTTATTTCAAAAAGTTGCAAAGCAGTTCTTGCTCACTATCAGGAAGAAAAAGGTTCTTGGTCAAACTTGAGACTTATTTTCACTAACACTCATCTCCCACAGAACTCAGAAAGAATTATGGTGTAGAACACTAGCTGAGTTTCAGAGCCTTCAAATAATACATAAAACTCTCATTAATCCCTCTACATAAGAAGTATTGCTTTATCCCAATCTGTCTGGGAGAACATTTGAACACAACTATCGAGGAAAGAAAACACCACTAAAATTTCTGTTAATAATAATAATATAATGAATGAATAATAATAATGGGATGAAAAGCCCACAGATTAAAGAAAAAAGTCTAAATCTCACTAAAACTTATATACTTATTTTAAAAAAATTGTAATAACCTATCATTTTATCCAGCTAAGTTAGCTTGCATTTTTTTTGTACTGAAATATTTATTGAGAATTTCTAATAACATGGATATTGCCACAGACCTAAGAATAATGGCTTATGTACAGGTGGTAGCTACTATGCTTCTATTAGAGAGCAATCAGAAAATTACACAGCCAGTGAACTGGCCAGGGGATGCTTTATTCAATAGAATTTAATGAGATGCGCAATCTCAATTCTGACCCTTACAAAAGGATTTCATGGGTTTTAAAATTCACAACTATTCAAGTAGATGGTGTTGCTCATCATCCCAAGGACTTAATTTCAACTTTGGTAATGAATTTGATTTGTCCTGAAACATGTAAAAATTTCCTCTGATTCTATTCAGGTAGAAAGGCATCTGGCTGAGTTAAGGAACTCATGAAATGAATCTAGTTCACTGAGCATCTAAAAGAGGTTCAAACATCCTGGCAGCCTTTTCTCTGAAGACAGCTGACAATATGGCTAAAGACCATGGATTGCTCTATGATATCAAAGAAAAGAGAAACATCAGGAGATGAAAAAAGTTTTAAGTGTATCTTGACTGTCTGACATTTCTACAGCAAATCACCATAAGAGATCAAAATTCAGCAATTTCATGTTCAAATACAGCAGTAGAAATAAGTCTGAATAATTACAAACAAAATTCCCTGTTATTAAAGGGGAAAACATTATTTCCTTAAACAGCCAGACTATGTCTTCAGATGAATCATATTAACTGAACAATTATTTAACTTTTCAATTTGCTGTGACTGCATGAATAAGGCCTCTGGGACCTATCTACAAGAACATTTATCTCAGAGGAAAAACTAATTGTGCCTTGAGCCTTGCACTGACAAATCACATTCTAGTAATTTTATTGTTTCTAATTTAAAATTGCTGCTTACTAACAAGTGATAAAAGTCTTGCAAAGAACAATTCAGACCAGCTCCAGAATAGAGAAAAAGAAAATCTAGGATGATAGGGGACTCAGTAGATACTGGGAGTCTTTCAGACTATTGATTTCTCCCTACTCTTGACTTGCTTTTCAGGAAACCAACACCTGCATTTTCCTGCTCCTTCTAGTAACTTTCCTTTCTACAGCGCTCATCCTTGAAACTGTTCTTTTTTTTTTTTTATTGTTATTTATGTCTTTTACATTTTGTATTCCCCTTGGGCAGCCCACCACCAATTCACCCGTGATCCATCTCCATGGTCCCCTGTATTCTCCTCTCTTCCATTTTGTGCCCTTATCCTTCCCTCCCCCCCCCCAGAAACTGTTCTTTTAGCCTTACACTCTCTCTCACATTAATCCATCTGGTACCCTGGTTTTAAATACCATCTATATACTGACAATTCCCACATATTAACTTCTAGTCCTGATATCTCCCCAAAGATTCCTGTAAGCAACTGTCTACTTGCCAGCTGTACAGACCAAAAGTTACCGTAACTGATTTCCCACATCAGTAAGTCTTATAGATTCCACTGCTAATTTGGGGATAAATATCTCATTTTCACTGCCCTAGCCCCAAGCACAAATCTTTTTTTTTTTCAATCTTTTTTTTCCAGCTTTACTGAAATAGAATTGACATGGAACTTTGTGTTTGCTTAAGGTGTATAACATGATGATCTGATAAACATATATAGTGTGAAACAATTACTACAATAAGGTTAGTTAACACATGCATCACCTTACATAATCTCAATATCTTTTTATGTGTGATAAAAATATTAAGACCAACTCCCCTAGAAATTTTCAAGTGTATCATACAGTTCTATTAAATAGAGTCACCATGGTGGATATTAGATCTTCAAAACATTTTTACCATATAAGCAGAAGCCTTGATCAGCAGGTCCCCATTTTACCTACACCTATCCCAGCTCCTGCAATCACCATTCTCCTCTCTGTTTCTATGCCTTCTACTTGGTTTAGAGCCAACATATAAGTGATATCATACTTTCACCTTTCTCTGACTTTCCGCTAAATATTTTTAATGCATTTTTATTTTACTAAGCTTAATGGCCTCAAGATCCATTCGTATTGTCATGAATGGCGATGTTACCTTCTTTTTTTATGGCTCTATAATATACTAATATACATATATCATCATTTATTTACCCATTGATAAACATGTAGAATGTTTCCATGTCTTGGCTACTGTAAGTAATGCTGCAATGAACAAGAAGATGTAGGTATTTCTTTGAGATCATGATTTCCTTTCCTTTGGCAAGACTGCTTAAAGACCCACTGGGAGGGGCAGGAATGTAACTGAAGGCCATTCAGGATTTCTAGGAGTGTGTCTGGAAGTGTCTCCTGTTAGGGTCCTCGACCCTCAGGACTGCTGACAGAAGCCAAGTACAGAGTTCTTTCAGGATCTCTGCACCCACATATTTCTTGATTTTAATACACTCCTTTCCTAAGTCAGTTTATTTCTTGATTTTAATACATTCCTTTTTCTCAGTCAGTTTATTGTCTCCATGGAAGTCAGAGTGATCTTTTAAAAACTAATCAAAACTCAGTTCAAAACTTCCCATGGCATTCCACTGCAATAAGAGGAAAATACACAGGTCTTTTTATCACTGGCCCCTGACTCACTTGCCACCTCCTTTTTTTTTTCACTCTATTCCTCTCTTGTGTTCCCTGGACCCATGGACCACACTTTATTTTTCTCAAGTGTTTTCAAACTTTTTATTTATTAACTTATTTTTTTAATTGATATTTAATTGATGTGTAATATATTAGATTTAGGTGTACACACAATGACTTGACATGTTAGAGTCTTTGCACTTGACCTAAACCAGAACTTTTTATGATTTTGTTCCTTCATTTTCATTCAGACTTTTGCATAAACATAATCTCCTTATGAAGATCTTCTTGATCACTCACTAAGATAAATTCTTCCAAACTATCCTTAGTGGCCAGTCTCTACTCTACCCCTTAATTGCACTCCATTTTTCTTACAGAATTTATCACTGCCTGATGCTAGTCACTGCATGATTTTTATTTGTATGCGTGCCTATTATCTATTTTTCCTCTAGAATAGTGAGTTCTATGAGGTCAGGGACTTTGGATGGACATGTCTAAAGAGTACCACATGATAAATAATTGTTGAGTGAGTAAATGAATTACGCCACACATGAGGATGCATTCCCTAAGGAGTTCAAAACATTGAAGAGGACGGCTACCAAGAAATATTACAATAGAGTGTGCTAAATATCAACAAGAGAACAACGGCAGCCTATAGCAGGAAAAACAAATATGCAAAGAAGAGAAGATTAACCAAAGGCTGAGCTTAGTCCTGAAGGCTAGCAAGGCAGATGGAAGTGGAAGGGAAAAGGAGAACAGGAGGTTTTGATGACACAGGGAGATTTGTATATAAGAAAGTGGGTCAGGGCCTCCCTGGTGGGGCAGCAGTTAAGCACTGCACTTAAGCGCAGCACTGTGGAGCTGTTGACAGTGGCAACAAGAGTTCAAAGCCCGGCCAGGGAGATTCCCACATGACGCGGCAGAGCTCTCCTGCCTTGCCCACTGCTCCCCTCAGCAGTGTATTTCTGTCGATCTGCCTGTTCTGCTCCCCACTCTGTCTCTGGTGAACCCTCGTGCCGCCCCACGCCTGTGGCTTGTACCCCAGCTCGTGTGCATAAATAAATAAATCTTAAAAAAAAAAAGAAAGTGGGTCATATGAACTGTTTTTCTAGAATTTGTGGACTTCACTGCTGTTGTACCAAATAAAGGAGAAGAATGGTACTATATGGGGCTAAAGATGAAAATGGTGTTCAAAATCAGGGAGAAGGTTTGGTATGCTATGTTGAAGAAGTTGAAGAAGATGGTTGTCGTGTTCTTCTGGTCACCTTGAAACATTCATAAATCATAGTGCTAAGCAAAGGAAATTTTTAAACAATTTGATTAGCAGGTTAACTTTTTGTCCCACTTTTTGAACATCTTGCTAAGTATGTCTCAGTTGTATTAGTAACTTCTCTTTATTTAAAAGAGGGTAAACCTAATAGAACTTAATCTATAGCATATAGTTTAGCATTTTTTAAGCATCCATTTTTTTTTCTTTTCATTTTGGGTTTTTTATTATTTAATTCTGTAACTGGTAAAAATATGTGAGATCAATCTTTCTATTCATGTTTCTTTAAAATTCTATAACATTGTTTGCATCATGGTACAATCATCTTGTGGTTCTCTTCCAGAAAATACGTCCATTTAGAAACAAAATTTGTGAGGCGGAGTAAAATCATCCTTGCAATGTACCTTGCTCCTTAGAGCAACTAACTTGAAAAAATGCCACTATACCATTATTGTTTCAGATCTATAAGTAAGCAAAAATATATCTTCTGCCTCCCAGTACAGATGTGAGGTTACTTCCTTTCTAAAAGAAGCTGATACTATTTCCCCCAAACAACAGCAGAGAAGTTGTATCCACTTCCCCCGGTTTAATGCTTAAGAGGCTCTTCAAGCACAGACTTGAAGGTTTATACAGCAACTATTCCTGGACTAGTCAAAGATCGTCTGCTGTTTTTAAAGACATAATGACTCACAGACCCGAGAAAGACAGAGTAGAGAGTGGTCAGCAGGTTTCCTTCTACTCACCCTGCTTCTTTCATATTCCTTCCTTGAGGCAGCAAATAGCTGAGCATTAGATATGGCGATTCCACAAAATGGAAGATACATCTGCATAACCTAGAGGGTAAAAAAAAATCAAGAATATTAAAAGATCATGAACCAAACACATCGCACATTTTCTGCATATGCCTGAATGTAATGTTTCCTTTTCAATCACAGAAACTGAATATGGAGTTGTTTATATGAGTGTCTTAATTTCAAAAGGACTACTTTTCAGTGTTAACTCTAAGAGAGTCTAATCAAGCTGTAGCTAGAAAAAAAAATTGCATGGATGAAGACACAAAGCAACAGATTATGAGAGCTATGATACTGCAACTGTGTCTGAATCACCCTTGTATTTCTTCTTTGAGCAATGAAAAATGAATGAGCTATGATATATGTAACATTTAGGCAAGTGTCCACACTCACATTTTGAGGTAGGCAGGATATATGAATTTATTTGTAGATTTGTATCTATAGCAAAGATTTTGGCTTGCCCCACTGGTCAGTTCTCAGATTTAAATATGTCTGTTGAGATGGGCTTCATAGTTTATATAAAAGAATTGAAATTGTGCCCACTGCTCCATTGACCTAAGTGGAATTGAATGTCCACTGGTGGGATGATCCTCCAGAAGCCTGTTTGAGCAAAACCTGGGAGCCGCTGAGAGAAAGTTCACCTATGGGAAGAAACAGCCAGGGGAGATGGGTCTGAATCCAACAAAGACGATCCCATGACAGGTGGTCTAGGTCTAAATTTTCATGGCACCCTCACTCAAATTTATCTCCAGAATTTCTGACTCCAGGGCAACACAATGCACAACATGAAAATTTAAAGAATAATTCCCTAAACTCTTCACAACAAAGGATATTGTGACAATTGACATTGCTTTGGGACTTCTCTAAACCCAAAATTAAAAGAACATTAAAAAAAATATATCATTTTTAGTTGAGCTGTTGGTTTGCAACACTGTATATGATTTAGGAGTACAGTTTCATACCTCTTCAGATGTTCATCACCACATTATACCCCCAACCAAAGCACCCATATAATCCTCTACCACAGCCCATTGAGCCCCACCCCTCTTGGCTTTCCACCCCTACTCCCCACCCTGACCTCTGGTGGTCAGATTTTTAGCCTTTGTTTTGGTTTGGTTTTGTCTGTTGCTTTGTTTTTTTATATTCCCTATATAAATGAAATCACTGGTACTTGTCTTTATCCTGATTTATTTCTCTTAGCACAATCCCTGAAGGGGCAAAAGGGCATGTTTTATATCACAGTCTCTCTCTGTCCTTCTGTCTCTCTGTCCCTCCTTCCCTCCCTCCCTCTCTCCTTCCCTTCCTTCCTTCTTTCATTCCTTCCTCGCACACTGGGCTGTCCCACGAAGAGGTACAGAATAATGGCAAAACAGAACAATCTCTGCTATGCTCAAAAGAGGGCAGTGCAGAGCCCACTGGGTGAAGGGCAAGAGCTGCAGCAGGAACAATTTGCTCAGGAGAGTGGGTGAAACATCCCTGGGACACTCAGAACAGAATTATTCAAGTGGGAAGTGATTTTGCCCAGGGCTTGCGGTATACAAATGATGAGCAGTAATTCACATTCCCTGTGATTTCCTTCCTATTAATAAAAGCTTGCTTTGGTTATGTTCAGCTCTAGCCTTAGGTTCCTGAAAGTTTTTCAGAATGCTGGAAAAGCTAATGCTGTTACCATGCTCTTAAAGCAGAGAGAAAAAGCAGTGGGATTGGTATTAAGTAGAGGTACAAAATCAGTGAGTTGATTTTTATAGATCTTTCCAGAATAAATTCCTTCACTGAATTTGATTCAAAGTCAACTAATATTTAATGAGGGTCTGCTATGTGTCAGACACTGTCACTTCAGTTCTTCATTTTAGTTTCACATGAACTCCTCATTGAGGAATTTTATGGACACTTTAGAGATCAAGAAATTCAGTAGCAGCTTGTTCAAACTCACACAGAAATGAGGTCATCTAATTGAACAAAAGACTTTCATTCCTTACAACATGTCTTCCAGAACTAGATGTTATTTCTCTCACCCGCTCTGTCACCTTCGTTAGTACTCCCCGTCATGCCTGAGGAGGCTTGTTGATAAGCCAGCATGATACTGTTGACAAAAACCTGCCAGCTATCCTGCCAGAAATTCCTGCCATGAGCCAGAATGGAACCACTTTCAATTTCACCTCCACGACAGAAAGTACTCTCCTTGCAGTTTTCAGTCTTCTCTGCCCAGAGATAATGATTATGATGGAGGTGGAGGGGAGGAGGAGATAGACATGGGTTACTTAATTTAACTCACCCCTCCCTTTTTTGCTCCCTCCCGCCCTTCTTTCACCTTTATGGGTCAAGTTTAAGATGATACATAGGTCAAGTAAGTGGGAAGAAGAGAGTGACCAAATGACTATCCAAAATGTTTTCTAATATATCATAGATTTCCTTCAATTTACCTGAAAAACCAGTATTTATTGAACTCCAAGCAATGTGTCTAATATAAAAGAATCTGAATTTCGAATACGATTACCAATGTCCCTTACATGACTGCAAAGTATAAAAGCCACCACATCACTTAAAATCTCTGAACCAATTTCCTTAGTCGTTCTGGTCTTTTTCTGTTCTAATATTTGGTGATGCAAATAATTAGAAATATTCTCTTTTCTGAGAGAAAACAAAGAACTAAATAAACATAATACATCCTCTTCATGAACAATTTTGTTCATAATAGTAGCTGATATTGACAAAGTCCTTGGATATGATGTCTTATACTTTCATCATTTGATCCTCACAACTCCATATATTATACCATTCTTTCCATCTTTCAGATGAAAAAACTGAGGTTTTATGAATTTATCCAAAGTTGTTAGGAGATAATTCTTCATGGGTCTCTCACACTTCTGCACAGATGGCAAACAAAGCCACTACTATCTTTCAAGGGTGTTTGTCTAATGAACAGCCTTGGAAGACAGTGTCTTCTTCCTGAGCAAAGAATAGAATTATTTGCTGTGCAGTACAATTAAAATATCTCCCTCTGGGACAGAGGTTAGGCAGGTTTCCTGTCCATTATACAAGATTTGGGTGTGTAACATTTGGGGCTCCTCTCCTATAACATGATGTCTTGTGTACTCTGTGTATGATGCTATTACTCAACATTGTCAGCACAAGCCAAAAGCACCAATTCACAGATCATTAAGACTGTTGTTTTTTTCCATTTGTCCTTAGGTGTATGTACGTGTGTGTGTGTGTGTATACACACATACATACACATATATACATGCATACACATATATACACACACATAGTTTGTGTATTTAAAATCCACAGAATAGTTACCCATTTGTTACTGTAAGGTAAGAGACCCAGTAACAATTATTAAATCTGTGTAAAATTTCTTTACTTTTTTTAAATTGAGTCAATTGCTATTGACTTTTCCTCATTCCACTATTTCTCCCCCAATACTACACATTTCCCTTATTTTAGTGATAAATTTAGAAATTTTATGTGCATGCTTAATAAAACCTAAATTTAACATTTTTACCCTCCTTCCTAATATGACAAGAAACTTGGAACACAGGCCTCAAAATTTTATGTGCATGCTTAATAAAACCTAAATTTAGCATTTTTACCCTCCTTCCTAATATGACAAGAAACTTGGAACACAGGCCTCTCATATACACTTTCCTGGTATATATGTGTGTTTTTCCTATTTCTATCTTGTTTTGTTACTGAAAATTTGACATTATTATTCTTATTAGCTAATTGTTTATTTAGATTTAACCACATGTTTATCAATTGTATCCTCTTCATTCTTTCCAGCATCTCCTTCCTTCCCTCCTTCTTGGATACTTTTCTTTCTTTTGAAAGACAATCCTTTAGAATTCCTTTAGCATTGGTAGTAAATGCTTTGCTTTTGTTCCGTACAAAACTGTATTTTATGATCATTCTTTTTTTTTTAAGATTTATTTATTTTATGGCAATCCTATCAAAAGCAATTTACAGATTTAATGCTATCCCAATAAAAATATCAATGACATTCTTCAAAGAAATAGATCGACTACTGATGAAATTCATATGGAACCACAAAAAACTTGCATAGCTAAACCCCTACTAACTAAAAAGAAAGAAAACGGAGGAATTTCACTCCCTGATTTCAAATTATACTACAGAGCCATAATAATTAAGACAGCATGGTACTGTCTTAATTGTTCTGGAATTGTCCTTTGGGTAAATTCCCAAAAGTGGGATTGCTGGGTCATATGGGAGCTCCATGTTTAGCAGTTTGAAGAATCACCGTACAGCTTTCCATAGTGGTTGGACCAGTTCACATTCCCACCAGCAGTGTAGAAGAGTTCCTTTTTCTCCACATCCTTTCCAGCATTTGTTGTTGCCTGTATTTTTAATTTGTGCCATCCTCTCAGGTGTGGAACAAAAACAGACAGAAAGACCAATGGAACCAAATAGAATACCCAGAATTAAAGCCACATATCTATGAACAACTAATCTTTGACAAAAGAGCAAAGAAAATGCAGTGGAACAAGGACAGTCTATTCAATAAATGGTGCCGGAAAAACTGGACAGCCACATGCAAAAAAATGAAGCTAGACTACTACCTCACACCCTGCACAAAAGTCAACTCAAAATGGATAAAAGACCTGGATGTAAGACCTGAAACCATAAAATGTATAGAAGAAAATATAGGCAAAACTCTACACGACATACATCTCAGCAAAATCTTGAAAGAATCATCCCTCAAAGCAAAGGAAGTGAAAGACAAGATAAACAGATGGGATTACATCAAAATAAAAAGCTTCTGTACAGCAAAAGAGACATTAACCAAAACTAACAGACACCCTACCAACTGGGAAAAGATTATTACACACAATACATCTGATAAGGGACTGACTGATAACAAAAATTTACAAGGAACTCACACAACTCAACAAAAACAAAGCCAACAACCCAGTCATAAAATGGGCAGAAGAGCTCAAAAGGCACTTCTCCAAAGAAGAAAAGCAAATGGCCAACAGATACATGAAAAATGCTCAACATCACTTATAATCAAGGAAATGCAAATCAAAACCACTATGAGATACCACCTCACACCTGAGAGGATGGCACACATTAAAAATACAGGCAACAACAAATGCTGGAAAGGATGTGGAGAAAAAGGAACTCTTTTACACTGCTGGTGGGAATGTGAACTGGTCCAACCACTATGGAAAGCTGTATGGTGATTCCTCAAACTGCTAAACATGGAGCTCCCATATGACCCAGCAATCCCACTTTTGGGAATTTACCCAAAGGACACAAAAACACTAATCCGAAAGGATACATGCACCCGTATGTTCATTGCGGCACTATTCACAATAGCAAAGGTATGGAAGCAACCCAGATGTCCAAAAATAGATGATTGGATC
>PVIJ01016396.1:0-32845 GCA_004024925.1 Scalopus aquaticus
AGGGAGGGGGGTCGTGGGGTGGGGGAGTGGGGGTCGCGCTCCCAGTCGGCTGGCCGGAGCCCTCCGACCTCACCGCAGTTTCTAACCTTGTATTCAGTGGCTCTCAGGGGGAGCTGGTCCTCCCATCTCTCCTCTCTGCTCCTCCTTTGTGTGGGATTAGATGTCCCCTCTCTTCTCTTTACTCCGACTCTTCAGTTTATTTATAAGTCCAAAGCACCCCCAGGGTCGATTGTATTGCATAGGGTATCCCGGTTCTCGTTGAGACAGCTCTCAAAGTTAGGGATATTTTTCTCCAAGAATCGATTTTTTGCAGGAGAGCCTGATCCTAGCGTCTGTTCGCCGCCATGTTTTGGGGGCGTGTCTCCTCCCAGAATTGTCTGGCTGTTTCTGACCCTTACGTGTGGGTCCCTGGCAAAAGCTATTCTAGACTAATGGCAGGCTTTCAAGACTTGCTTTGGACCAATTTCGTTTGGGTGGACTTGTACCCACGAGGAGTTGGATAACATTGGGTGCTTGACTTAGAAAATATATTCTTTGTCTTTTCTAATGTATTAAAGTCCAGTTTCCACCAAAAAAAAAAAAAAAACCCAATCAATGACATTCACTGCATCAACAAAAGGAAAGATAAAAATTAAAGGAACATTTCAATAGATGCAGAGAAAGCAATTTTAAGAGTCATCATCCACTTATGATAAAATACCCCAAACTAGTTGGTTGGAATACAGACTGCTCCAGTGCTATGGAAAACAGTATGGAGGTTCTTAAGATTATTGAAAAGCAAAATACCACATGATCTAATAATTCCATGGGTTGACATTCATTCAAAAAGTGTAAACCACTAATTCTAAGGGATATATGCACTCCTATGTGTGTAGTAGCACTATTTGCAATAGCCAAAATATGGAAATAACTTATGAGCCCAACAGCAAATGACTGGATTAAGAAGATACACAATGGAGTACTATTCAGCTATATGAAAAGATGAATTCCTGCCATTTGAGACAATATGAATGGAATTGGAGGGGATTATGCTAGGTGAAATAAATCAGAGAGAGAAAGATAAATACTGGATGATTTCACTCATATGTGGAATACAGAGAGAAACAAAACAAACAAACTGACAGAACTAAACCAAACAAAGTCTAGAAATAACTGCAGAATAGAGGCCACTAGAGCAGAGGGAATGGGGATAAAGTGGGGAGGGTCTGCTCGGTGATAAACAATAAAGGGATATGGTTGTTCTGGGGTGTGGATGTGAGAATGCTCATCTGAGGTGGTGTGAACCTATTCCTCTGATTAAAACACAGTCATGTAAGCTAATGTTACCACAAAAAAATAAGAAGTTTTAAAAAATAAACACAAAACAACAAAAATAAAACCTATTGGTGTTCTTTCACTTGTAAAAGTCAGTGCTATTACAAGAAATTTAGCATTCAATGTGTCATAATTATATCAGCTTTGGTTTGTTCTGAACAATTTTGCTCATTTGAATATACACATTTTATTTTTTTTCAACCATGTAAGAATTTGTCTTATAGCAAATTCTTAGTAATCGTCACTTTAATGGCTACACAATATCCTATTATAATGAGGAGCCATAATTTATTTCATATTCCTTATTGTTGCTTTTATAGTATCTGTATTTAATCATGAATAAATACGCAATAAAATCTTTTTAACTAAAAATTTTCTGTATTTTGAAATGTTACCCTGGGATGTCATGAGTATGGATATACAAATTTGTGAAAGAGTAGCAATGTCTTATATTATTGTTATCCATATATGATACTACACAATATGTGTATATGTGAAAATATAGATAACTTTACTATCAACATTGTGTATTGTATTAAAAAAAGACTTTGCTAATTTTCTGGGCCAATATTAAAAGTGTATCCATAACTGGAACTTGTGGAAAGCTGTGAAGGAATAGTCTTTCCCATATTTTGTGATCTAGCTATTTTCCCTCTTTCATGAGTTTTTTATTCATGTTCTTTGCTAATTTATCTATTGGAGTTCTGATAGCTTAAATATCATAGTTTATATACTTTTTAATAGAACAAAGATAAAAGTCATTTGACTCTAATCTGTTGCAGTATTTCCACCCCCCCTTTATTTTGTCTTTTCCTTACCCCAGTTTTATGTCTGTCTGCTTTATCAGGGAGAAAAACATTTCCACTGCAGAGTGAAACTAACTCAAGAAAAGGGAAACAGAAGCTCAAGGAGGTGAGGAATCCTTGATCCTTCAAGTGAGTGAAAAGCTATGCTTTCTTTGATGAAGTGGCGATGTGATCATGGAAACAATATTGCTAATCTTTGAGAAAGCTGTTATTTTTTAAAATGAGCAAAACTATAAAATCTAAGCTTACTATTCAAGAATTTTTTTTAAAGATTTATTTATTTATGCATACAAGCTGGGGTACAGACTAGAGGTGTGGGGTGGCGAGAGGGTTCACCAGAGACAGAGTGGGGAGCAGAACAGGCAGATTGAAGTACACTGCTGAGGGGAGCAGTGGGCGAGGCTGGAGAGGTCTGCGGTGCCTTGTGGGAATCTCCCAGGCCTGGCGTCGAATTCGTGTTGCCACTGCCGACAGCTCCACAGCCCAGTGCTTAATAACCGCTGCACCACCAGGGGGGCCCTAAACAAGCATTTTGATGGCACTCTGGGCAAATTTTAGATGATGGCTTATGTGAATAATTCACAGAAAACAGTGACCAGTTAGAACTAGAACAAGTCTATAAACAATAATATATGTCAAAATAACTATTTTTGCTTAGGTAATTAGATTGAAAGATGGAAAGAATTCTGTGAATGTTGGCTATTTTACTTCTGCAGGGCATTCATTGGAAACTTATAATATTTTTGCAGCCAAGATGGAGACGTATGGCTGAGTGATAATCCTGTTAGGTAGATTAACAACTAGTTAAAGAGCTCACACAATGGGATACTGATTGATGGGAACTGCAAGTAGAGTTCAACAAGACTCTACTATGAGCACAGTTTAGTGAACATTTTTCTAATTACCAGGATGAAGAGATCAAAGTGTTCTTATCAAATGTGCCTAAGTCCCAAACTGGGATCCTTAATGAAAATGCTAGATGAAGGAACTTTTTTCAAAACTATTTCAATTGATGGGAATCTTGGAGGTAGGCACACATATAAAGTACAGTGAACTTAGTTTAAAATAATGAATTGAGCCAATATAAGATAGTAAGTCTTCATGCAAGTAAAAGAACCAAGTGTTTCCATTGCCCAGATGCTTCAGGGAAGGAAAGAGCATGGTCTTGTATGAACCAGGGTTCTCTTGAGAAAACCAAACCAAAGGACACACATACATACACACACGCACATGTACACACACATAAGCACACTCACACCCAGTTATGACTGTGGGGGACTGGTAAGTATGAAATCAGGTTGGTTGGAGATGGCAGCAGGAGGAAATGACATTGCAGTCTTGAATCTGAAGGCATTCTAGAATCAGAATTCCTTTCTTATGTGGACCTCAGCCTTTCTTTTAAGGTCTTCAACTGCTTGTAATGAGGCTTACCCACTTTGTGGAGAGTAATCCGCTTTACTCAGAGTCTGCACCTTACAGCAACATCTAGATTGGTGTTTGACCGAAAACTGGGTCCCGTAGCCCACCTGAGATAAACAAATTAAGCATCACAACATTATTCATGGAATATCGAGCTGTACTGATAGAATTACCACATCCAGATTTATAATGATTAACGTTTACTGTTTTCTAAACTGCACAGAGCTCCTTACATATTTGGGGCTTTGTTCTGGGTAATACTTGATGTCGCTTAATTTCAGTGGAGCAGGTCAAGTGGTGAGAAGCTAAAAAGACATCATTTAAGAAATAGTTGGAGCAACCGTGATGTTCATTAGAAAGGATAAGACCCAGAAAAGCTCTCTTAGAAGTCTTTTGGTTGAACATGATTCATATTGACTTATGTGAAAGGTGGAACGGATTCACTTCTGTAACTGGAAGGCCAGGAGTAGATGTGGCATAAATTTCCATTGACATAACGGATTTCAAATCACATCATCTTATCTCTTTCCTCTGAATCCTCACTCTGATTTTTCTGGCTACATTCTCAAAAACTTCTCTGTGAGGTGGTATTGAAAACTTTTAATTTGCATCATTATAAAACTAACAGCTCATTGCAGGAAGAGAGCTTGTCCTTCTCAAAGACTCAAAAAAAAAATGACCCATTTTATGTCTCATTCATATAGCATTTGTCAAATGCCCAGTTATAAATGAATATTGGGGCAGGAAATTTGCATGTATTTGTTGGCAGACCTGAATCACATACCTGTTCCAGCAGACAAGCACATTGAATGAAGAAGAGATGAAGTGTTACTAGAAAAACCAGGGGATGGGTACATTCTTGTCTCAAAAGGACTTGATAACTATTTTTCAAGTATTTGTGGGCCTGTAATTATGGAAAGGATTAGGTTTTTCCCTCTATTCCTGACAGGGAAGAACTAATGTTGGTAGGTCGAAGTTATGGTGAAACACATTGTCTCGATATAAAGAATAATATTCTCATAGAATACAGTAGGGTATGTTGTAAGGTAACCTGTGTCCTATCCCTTGAATAATTTATGCAGGGAATTGATGAATATTATACACATGAGTCCTGTTTTAAGAGTTGCCTCGATACATTAGGCAGCCCTTCTATTTCTAGGACTTCATCACTCTGATGTTACACAGACATGCATGTCAGATCATACACACAACCTGGTGGTTATTAACTCCCCCAAGAGGGAAATAGAATCCAATGGCTTGAGAAGGGCATTATTTAATGTCAGGTTGTTTTTTTTTTTTTAAGATTTTATTTATTTACGCATATAAGCCGGAGTACAGGCCAGAGGCATGGGGCAGCAAGAGGGTTCACCAGAGACAGAGTGGGGAGCAGAACAGGCAGATCAATGGAAATACACTGCTTAGGGGAGCAGCGGGCAAGGTAGGAGAGGTCTGCCGCGCATTGTGGGAATCTCCCCAGCCGGGTGTGGAACTTGCGTTGCTGCTGCTGACAGCTCCACAGCGCAGCGCTTAACAGCTATGCCACCAGGGAGGCCCCATGTCAGTTGTTTTTGAACTGTTATTTCTACGGAATCAATTCCACAACTCTATTTTTGTTAATGTAGCATTTACCCAAGACATAAATCGCTACACATGTGCTATGGAAGATAAAATGCTGTTTAGGGACAAGGGAGTGGAAAGACATGGGTGGGGCTCACTTTATCCTTGCCTACAGGTCACTTCCAGAGCAGATAGAATATTCAATTTCCACTTGATATTTCAATTCTAGTATCAAACATGGAGAGAATGTAGACTAGAAGGAAGAAATAACACTAAAGGGAAGCCCTCAAAGATAATTCCATCATCCATTACACTAGGCGCTTCCTGGCATTATGACTAATAAAACTCAGCTAAAACATGTTCTAAATATTTTTATGTGCAAAAAATAGAAAATTGCAATAAAATAATGGCTGTTATTTCAAGCCATGACAATAACATGCCCCAGGGACAGAAATACCTAATTATGAAATAAAATAACTTTTGTATCCCTCAGGCAATGTTTTCAAACTATTGCTCTCTCCAAAGTAGTCACTATAATTAGTCCAATTCCCCAGAAGAAATGAAAAGTGTAGGGGAATTCATTTAGGACTGTAGCTCAAGGCTGTGTCTTGGATTAGGACCAAATGGACTATTAAAATGTTACTGTGAAATAAATGTATCAGCATGTGGGTCAGAGGAATACTTCTATCAGGAGTTAATATTATCTTTGAGTCATGATATTCATATATTTGCTTTTTAGCAGGTAGGTTGAGAGTTATGAATTCTAGGAGGACTTGGATGATATTTGATGGAATCTCTCCGTACCTCAGCTTTCTTAGTTCCCAGATGAGATTAAAAATGACTCTGCCTATTTAGAAATATGAAGGCATAAAAAAATCTTATGGGCAAAGTGTGGAGGGAAAGCTTCAAGATTTCTTTTATATTTTCCCTCAGTAATTTCTAAAGACATTTATTTAGAATTATCTTACGTAAGATTTTTGGAGAAAGACTGTATTGTTCTTTTTATTTTAAAAGCCAGTGAGGGGATGTATCATTTGAAAAATGTATTGATTACTTTATAGCTTCCGGCAATGACTGGTCTTCTCTCCAGCTAGGATGCTGTGCATTTCGTTGGCTTTGGATATGTAGCTATAAACTTACCCTATTAATATTTTCTTCCTGAGGTGATTGAGTAAAATCTGCATCAGTCAAGGTCCTGATGGAAAATTGGGCAATTTGAGCAAAATTGAATAAAGGGACTCTTTACACTGGTGGGTTCAGATTGTAGAGAAACCACAAAGTACAACCCAAAATGATTGAAAGGAGGAATCCTTTCAGACCTTCATGGAGAAGGTTGCCTGATAAGAGCCGTGGCCTTTAGTCTAGCTCCAGAGTCATCCTGTGGTGACATTACAGAGAGAACAGGATGAATGACTAATTTCTGATTTCCTCTGTTCTAATGAGTTCTTACTGGGGAGTGCAAGAGGCTTGCTGATAAAGTAATCTCCATGATTTCTGTCTACTCCTTGATTTCCAGTTTACTCTAATGGGGTCTCCCCAGAGAACCCAACTGGAAGTCAGGCTGCTGAGAAGCTTGCTGATGGAGTGGTTCACACAGGTGAACCTCCCAGGACACACAGTGGAAAAGGCTGTACAGTGGATTTGGAAGGAGTTAATGGAAGAGATTCAGCACAGCGTGTAGTAACATCCACTTTCAAATTTATAGGTTGCTACTTTGTTTGACAAGATTTGAAACAAAACTTCAGAGGTGGAGTTGGAGAGTTTCATTGTCCCACTGAACTTCAGACTCTTGATAGCTCACCTTAAGCTTCTCGATAAGCTTGATCAAGGTATAGCAAGCTCTTGAGGTGACGCAGTCTTGAGTCCCCTGATAGCTGAGTCTGGTTCTTACTCGCATCTTCTGCGATATGAAAGCAATTTGTCTGGACTTAGAGATACCACTTTAAGAGTCACTTGTCTTAGAACTGTCAGACATTTTTCAAAATCTGTGCAGATGGTAAGAAGGGAACATGAGAACACTTTGACCAATGAGGGTGACCAATGAGAATAAGAAGTTTTAAAAGATTGTCTACGGGAAAAGGAGTATGGAGGGAAGTTTTCTCTGTATTTGCTTTTTCAGCAAATTAAATAAGAATGAAATATTTTAAAGTGGTCGATTTTAGTTAACTTTAGTGTTTAACTGAATTCAGAAAACCAAACATCATCTTCTTCTTATGCTCTCTCTCCCTTTAAAATGACACAATTCATTTCTTCTGTTTAGAAGTGTGTTTTCTCTACTTCCAAATATTGGTTTAACTTAGCAAGTGTAATTCCAATAACCATTTTGTAATTATTATTTGATTATACTATCTTAAAATTTTAACAGATCAGTTTAGAAGAAACATACAACTTCAAATCAAATATCTTTACGTATTTTAAAGATTCTCCTAACCACAAAGCCGTGTCCATTTTCATTTCCTCCTGAATTTGACCCTCTCTTATTACCTTAAATCTCAAATCTAGAGAAAATGGTTTTGATTAACTCCATGGTTTCAGAGTTCTCACAATTTACTCTTGGCTCACAGGTATACTTTGAGAATAAATAAAATGGTGCTCTTGGATGGAGAAGAGTTCTGTTCAAGGTGTCCTTATTAATCAAAGAGATCATTATTCTCTAGACACAGGGAGGCACAGGCTGGGAACAGGAAGGCCCCTCCTTGAGATGGTCATCTTTTGCATTGTGAGTCTGCTAGACTTAAGCAGCCTGTTTGACCACCATTCCTTGTTACCTGTAGTTGTCCATTCCCATACAAAGGTCAGAACTGCCTGTTCTATCAGTCATAGCAAAACCTTACATGGTGCCTTTCATATCAACCAAGAGCAGAAAGCTTGATCACTCTGCGATGGCTGTGTATCATGAGGTATGACTGGGAAAGCCCGGGGGGGTAAGGACAGATTCACGCAACATATTCCCAACATCACAAGGTACGACTGGGAACCCTGGTGGGGGGGGGGAGGGGGTGGAGGACCAATGTATGACAAAGGATCCCAGAAGCTGATCAGTGGAATGCCTTGTTGATGAGATTAGCGTCATGGCTGGGGCCTGAGGTATGGTTTTGATTACAACACTTGGTCATCAAGCAGATAAGAATTATCTGGTCAGCAGACTCATGTCCTCCCAAAGCCCTAGATGACAAAAGCACATTCTTTGGTTTCATCCATCTTTTTCTCCTTGTCCTCCCACCCCACATAACTGATGCTGTGTGATTATTCTGTCAATAAAAAGGCCAGGATCTTGCTCATTCAACAGCATCCTGCTTTGTGTATCCTGCTCCACGACTCCCGTTTATCAGTGTGGTGTTGCCTGGCTCAACATTACAATTTTGCAATCAACCAAGGAAATGGGCATTGTTTGTAGACTGAATCGCCACAGACATTAGGGACTTTGTGTGTGTGTGTGTGTGTGTGTGCGTGTGTGTGGGCACTGTTTGATATGAGGGAACAGCATAGAAATATATTTCTACTTCCGAGATCCTTTCCAAGAAGATAAAATTGGATTTGGTCACTCGATTGGACATTCAGCAGGCTATGACAGTGATTTAAACTTTGTGGCTACTCTAGAGTTCTGAGTTCATAGCATTTGTCCCTAGATTGCTCTCCAGACCCACTCTACAGCTTATGAGCCAAGGAACTGCTTCCTTTCTTATTTTGTCAGGACTGAGCGGTCGCAAGGATCTCAAAAAATCTAATTGGAGGTTAGTCTTTGCCAAATGGAGACTGACAAACCCTTAAGGAGAATTGAGATAAATCTTTTTCCTCACTTGTTTATATGAAACAGTTGCAGAGAGAAAAAAAATGTTTATTGATATCTCAGAGCATAATTGGTCTTACAAAAGCTATCAATACAGTGAAACCCAAATTGTAGGGAAGAAGTTAATTCATTTCCCTAAGTAATCATCTCCTCTTGCTTAACTCTTCTAAAATACAAAGCACAAATAAATTACTAGGAAAGTGTGAAGTCAATTTGCTATGGAATTTACATTCTTAATCAGACAAGTTGGGTGATTTCAAAAACTCTCTGTGATGTGGTTGATGTGGGCAGGGATTTTTTTTTCTAGTTCATTTGACTTTTTTGAGTGGGTTGGGGAGGAGATGTAGAAATTGGGAGGTTTTTGTGGCTGACTTTTATTGTATGAACATTTTTAAAGTGTCTTACCTGAAAATATTGCTCTATGTCTATGAAGTTGATGTTTTAAAAACTGAAAACAAAAGTTTAAACGTGTGCAGTCATCTAATTTTGAGACGATGAGGACCTTCGTGAAGAGGGAAAGAGTAGGAATGAAAATGTGGGAGAGATGCAAGAGATAGTATCTTAGAGGACTGGCTGAATGTTCTGGCTGAGAGGTGAATCAAAGATAATTCCTTGGCCTTATACCTTGGAGTACCTGGTAAAATCATATTAACATTGTTAGAATAAGGCTTGAGGACAGTCTGTCCTTAATGTGTGGAAGAGACATGGGGAGCGGATCTGAAGTAGAATCTTGACATTTACAGATATGACTTTTGCAATACCCTGTATTCCGTAATAATATTATGTTTCATCCTGTGTTAACCTGTAGTGTAGATAAAACTTCCTCACTGAATTCTTCTGAAGGTGAAATTAAGCAACTTATATAAGATATTTGGGGTAATAATTATGATTATTATCATAAGCAAGTATTTGAACCAATTCCTATGTGCCAGATATAGTTGTAAGAGTTGGACATATATCAACTAATTTAATTCTTCAATGGCTCTATGAAATAGGTATTGATATGATCTCATTTTCCAGATGAGGAAATTGAGGTTGAGGTTACATTAAGTGGGGGAGCTTAGGCGTAATTTTGGTGGTCATGTTTCAGAATTCAGCTCCTAATTACTCTTTTTTTTGGTAGAAGATCTGGTGCGTAGGCCAGATCTGGGGTGGGGGGCTGGGAGTGGATTCACCAGAGACGAATGGGGAGCAGAACAGGTGGATTTACTGAAATACACTGCTAAGGGGAGCAGTGGGTGAGACAGGAGAGTCTGCTCTGCCATGTCGGTTAGCTCCCTGGTCAGGGATCGAACTCAGGCCATCGTGGTGATAGTGCTGAGAGTTAACCCCTGTGCCACCAGGGAGGCCTTCCTAATTACTCTTTTCTGTAGACTCTTGTGCAGATTGGAACTGATAAAGCTACAGGCCTGGAGAGCAGCAGTCAATATACAGTTTTTGAGTGAGTCTAGCGGTCAACCCTGCATCCACACTTTTGTTAGTAAATTTCATGAACCTAAGTATGCCCCCAGGATCCTGGGAAAATCATTGGGTCTCTCAATATAAATGAAAAGTCTTTAACACTCTTACGAAACATGATAAAGACATGTGGTCAATTCTTTAAAATATCTATGAACAAAGGGGTTCTGGTAATATAACATAATTGCAGCTCTCATTATTAATTTATTTGACAAATTTTTTAAGCTCTTATCAAAATGATAACTATGGAGAGAAGAAAACCCTTTTTCTCTTACAAGCTGACTGTGAAGTGGGGGAAACGTGATGACATGCAAGTGCAATATGGTGGAGTAATTACTAGGTGAGGGTAAGTACCAGGGTCACGTTGGCTGTGTCAACTCTCTTGGTCAGAGGAGGGCCAAATGTAAGACTTTTTGGAAGAAGTGATGAAATACACTTCAGGAGAGGGGGAGTGGAGAAATGAGAACAAGTAGGCTTTGCCTGAGAACTGCAAATAGTTCAATGTCACTGAAAGATGGACAATATGGCTGAACATTTCATGGGGGTGAAAATTGAGTAGAAATACTGCTGGAGAAGTGAGCCAACGGTCAGCTTATGAAGACCTTGCAGGGCATGGGGAGGAGGTTGATGATAGGTTGATGTGCTATAAGAAGAGAGGTGCTAAGGCCTAGTAGTATGCTTACAGTACATACGGAACACACAGATTGGCTGGTTCAGTACCAATCTTGAAGGGTCTTTAGAGAGTACATTTTTATTTATGCCCAATTTATATCGAGTGCCCATTGTATTTGTAAACAACGTAAACTATATGAAATGAGCCCTTCTTCTTGAAGAAGTGCAGTTTTGTTTGGAGCAGACTTAAAAACATATCTGTGAGTCATGTTGCTTCACTACAAAATCACAGGTTATTTGTCTGGGGAGGCAGTTGGACTTGAATTTTGGGCTTGGCTGTCTTCTGCGATGCTTCTTCAGAGAAATCATTGAACTCTTTTAAGTCTTTGTTTTCTTATCTGGAACTTGAGAAAGTTGAGAAGATCATTATTGAGAAGTTGAGGAGTATCATCTAAGCTGTAAAATTCACCTATTGTAAATTTGAAATTTTTGTGGTTTTGATACCAGACAAAAGGGGCCTTTTAAATTAACAAAAGGCAGTGCCTTAATTGCTTACCGGTTACTATATTGGTTTTGCACCCGTGCGCACATTTATAAGACTACTCAGGTTTAGGGAACTACAACATTGGGATTTATTTAACAAACAAGGAAAAACAAAAAATTACTAAAATTAACATAAGGAAAACAAAAATTACTAAAATTAACATATATCCGTTTACCTTACTTAAAACAATGTCTAGTCCTTCAAGTCCCAGAAAAGTAACAAAGGTGGCATCTTCCCGCTACTGTTGAGGTGGAGCTTTTTTTCCAGACAATAGGCCAGGATTTCAGAATGGCGTCTTCTTTCTTCTGTTGATGGAGTTTTCCCCGCCACGGCTGGTGTGGGCCCTAATTCCATAATGACGTCTTCTTTTTGATGCACACCGATCAGACGGTAGGCCAGGTTACAATTTATGAGGACGACACAGGATGCAACTGGAAATGCTCCCAAAACTGCCGTGATGCCATAAAACAGCACTAGGCCAACAACACTGCAGACAGCGGCCAGACGGCCTATCAGACTGCACTCACACATTTTAGGAGGCGCCCACTTTGGGCCTCTGCCTTCTTCCTTCGGCTGCAACAAAAACAAACTGGGAGCAGTTTCTGTCACTCGGCTACTTGCAAAGCCTCCAAAGTCCCTGGCCCTAAATTTTCATTCCCACATCATGGCGGGTACTGACTCCTGCTTCTTCCCTACCTCATAATGGACGGTTCCTTTTAGTTCTATATAATGGCGTCTCTCTTTCTTCTAGTTCTACATAATGGTGTCTTTCTTCTAGTTCTACATAATGGCATCCCTCCTTTTTCTTCCTGAGTCCCCCTTTTTAAATATTTCCTTACAAACCCCCGCCCAAAAGGTAAACTCGCTCTTTACTGCACGGTTTACCTGGGCTTACCTGGGGTTTCAGATTACCTGGCTGCAATTTACCTTTAACAGCAAAACCCCTCTAGGGGGCGCCAGTTTACCGGACTTGACTCAGCCCGGTCACAATTTGAAATATTTCACACTCCAGTCACGTATAAAGTGACAAATTTTTGTGATACACTATTCATCATATTTCTACCTCTTCCTCCTGGGTGATTCCAGTGGTTGTTCCTCTTACAGGAAGGAGCTGAAATGACAGCAGGATATTCAAGCCAAAGAGGATTTGAAGACCACCATGTCCATTCCCATGTGTTATAGATGAGGACAGATTCAGCAGTGGTCAATGGCACCGGGAAGTCCAGAGCCCCGGGAGCTCCATCTCCACGCTAGTGCTCTTTCTACTCAATTGGGGGTCATTCTTCTTATCTCTATCCGGGTGATAGAAGGTTCTAGATAATAAATTATCCTAGATAATATATCTATTAATAGAGGTCCTAGAAAAATTGAAAAACTGGGTGTGACTTTCATTTCCAGTTTGGTCTACAGTATATTTTTCTAACTTCAAATGGGTTTCCACATATATTTAGTATCTGTATACTGATACATACATAAATACATACATCCACCCAATATACATACATCTGCTGCCTTATTCTTCCAGAATGGTCCCTCCTTTTGTGTTAATGTTTTCCTCTCAAAAAGAGAGATTTCTTTTTCTCCTTTCCCCACCCCCAGTTCTCTTACATCAGAACTAAATGATCTTCCTCTTAGTTCAGGAAGCTGGCAGCCTCCAATCTGCAGCCTTTAGATAGCCAGCTAATTAAGGAGAAAGCAGGTGTGGATGGGTCTATTCAGCCTGTAAATAAGTGCCAAAAATTAAAGTTATTGGTCTGTGAGTGCTCGCAGGTGGAAGCTCTGTTTTATACCTTTAATAGAAGAGCAGAGAGAGAGGAAGGTTAGAAGGCCTTAAGAGTAAGGAAGAAAAAAAATAACTTTATGACTAAAAGCTCTTCAAAAGAGAATGTGTCTATTTCTGCATCATTGTCTTGTTTGGAATTAATCCTAAAGACATATAATTGCCCATCCTAAGGGGATAATGTTCCCTGAGCAGGGTTCTATGACCTATATGGCCTACACAGAAATAATTCATGGTCTCAAGCTGATACTTCTGGCGTAACTCACGACTGACTGCAGACATAAGTGCCTGTGTTCTTTTGTGATTTCTCTTCTCCATTTCCTACATATGCTCAAATGTCTGCGCCCGCCTATCTGCAAAACCCCTCACTTAAATGCTGAGAAAAAAATTATGATCTATTGTTATACAACTTAATGTATTACTTAATGAAGCGATTTGGAAATAAAATTGATATCAGGAAATGAATTCCTGGGAGCATACTTCTCCCTTTGTAGTTTCTTTTTTCTTCCTGATTTCCCCCCCATCTCTTTTTCCTCTTTTGTGTTTAATAATTTATTTTAACATTTCTTAACTAGAGGACATTTTTCAGTAGGGTATTATGGCAGAAGACCACAAAAGCATCATATATTACGCATTCAAAATACATTAATACATGGCTGAAATGCTAGCCCATACAATAGAATAATTATAGCGTATCTTCATTGAGATTGTACACATGGCTTTGTGATCATGCTCATTAATTTAGATCCAAATGAAGCAAAATTATTCTGCATGGCTGCTGAGTTAATTTATGTGATATAAGTAAAGAAAAGTTAAATAAAGTGTGATGGAAAATGAGATTGCAGTGAGGCAATTAGGTCCAGAGGAAAAGGTTCACTCATCTCCCCAGCCTTCCTGGCCCCTCTTATCTGCAAAGATTATTCATGTCATTATGAAAATGTGTCAATTTTAAGACTGCATTTTGGAATTCTTCATGGAAGTTCTGAGGCATCTTCGTCACAATTCTTTTTGTTTGCTGGAAGAGTAATGCATCCGTGTAATAGATACTTTTGCTTTAGATTATTCAAATATCAAGGTAAAAGAACACAATAGTTTTTCTATGGATATGAGCTGGATCTCCCTGCAGAATGGGGAAATGTACTATGATGGGTGATAGTTTTAGGGACTCTTACAAGTAAAGTGCATAGTGTACTATTGTTTCCAGTAGACAAAGAAATAAGCTTTTTCTTATTTTTTTAAATTGAGGAGGAAAAATATATCACCAAGATTTTAGTAGAGCATGTCTTAGGAATAGCTGCCCTGTTGCCTTCTATCTTCTTTGAGTCCATTTCCAAAAGCTTGCAAGTGGTATCTAGTTTCAATTTTGTCATAAGTGGGATAATAGTTTGTCTCACAGATGGAGAGATGATTATATTTCTCTCTATAAAAATGAGACTGATTTGAATCTAAATGCGACCTGAAAGCCTTCACAAAAGCCTCTGTTCATTTACTTATACTTTTATTTCTATGAGAGAGTAGAGGATTCAATTCAGTTCAGAAAAACTTTCACTGGCCTAAAGTCAGGAGTTGCAAAGAATAAGTGAGGCAGGCCTTTTTCCACCAGATTGCTTGAATCAAATAGATTACAAGAAAATAAAGGACATGTGTAAATAACTAATAAACTTGACTACAGTTCAGGAGATGGTTCAAGTTACAATGGCAATACACAGAGAAATTCTTCAAACCTAGGTGGGAGTGGAGTGTAGACAGCCTTCATTAAAAAAATGGTCTTTGCTATTGACCTTGGAAGAAATGGTAGACTTTCAGAGAGGACATGGAGATTTGGGGCTTAATAGGGGTGGGGAGGGTGGAGGGTGGTAAAGAAGTGATCAGGAGCTGGGCAAGGTTGTGGGGTATAGGGTCCTGTGGGGCAAGCACTAGGGGTAATTCTAGAAAGGTGGATTGAGATAACATTGATGGGATGTACTTCACTTGGACTCAAGGAAGGGACATTGGAACTTGTAAGCAACTAGGGACTTTCGGTGATAAAATTGGTATACAAGAACAGGAACATTTTGGGTTTCAGAAATCACTGGAAAATTATGGCAACTATTCAGATAAGTGACAATCAGGGGTTAATCCAAAAAGATGTCAGTGGGAATGAAAAGGAGGTGGTGGCAGGGTACTTTGAGCACCCATCTGGTTAGATGTTGGGGAGAAGAAAGGAAAAGGAAGAGATAGGTGGTGATGTCTTTAACAGAAATCCAAAGGAGTTACAGATTTTGGCATTTTGAGGTGCTTCTGGAACATTTAGTAAAAGATATTTAGCAGCGAGTTGGAAAATGAAGTTTGAGTTACTTTGAGAATTTGATTCAAAAGAGACTTGTTAAGGTCAAGCACATGGTAATGTTTGAAACCCTGGTGTGGGAGAGTAAGTAGAGTGAGAAGAAAGCAAAATGTAGTGCTATTATTGGGAGATTTCTTCACTTAGAAAAAGGGAAAGGAATGGAAGGATAAACACAAGTCGTCTGAGGGGCCGGGAAGATGATATCATCTAGCGAAGTATAAGTAGAAGTTTCAAGAAGGACAGGTCCACAGAGTCAAGTACAGCAGGGGCAAAGTCAAAACTATTGACTCTGCTGTCCAGAGGGTTGTCACTTACTTCCTTCTATACAGTGATGGAGTCAGAAGACAGAGTGTTAATTGTATAGAATCTGACAAGCTGTAAGTTTAGGGAGCTGCTCTTTCAAGGCAAACAGATTGTTGATCTTAATCTAAAAAATGGATCTTTTGTAAAGGATGGATATAGATCTTTGAGCCTTCCTGATACATTTCCTACCCACTTTCCCTGAAGCGCCACCCCCTCCCCCCTTAAGCATGAACCTCAGCCCACCCTCAATTCCTATTCCTTATCTGCAATAGGTTATTTCTTAGTGGAACTTTTTTCTCCTGTTCTCACCATGAATATCTCCCTTTTATGTAAGTTTTCACTTTCACACAAATATTTTGCCTTCTGTCCATGTTTCCACGTGGTAAAATGTGGCTAATACCACTGGGAAAATGGAATTCTTGTCTGGAATATAACAACCCACACATTTATTGGCTATAGAGAAGTAGGAGTGGTTTAGCCACTACATAAAGACATTGAGCCAGTTAGCTAGGAAGCAGATTTCAGCGCCTCTTCCCTCTACTCTCCTGGAATATTTTCATGAGTTTCCTCCTGTCCAATAGGACTCCATATGCCCTGATATATTTCATATTTCTTAGATCTGTTCTTTCAGGACTGTATAAAATTTTAGTAATACATTGATCAGAGAAGTGTGAGGAAAAGAGGAAGAAAGACAATAAAGAAAAGAATTTAATGGAATAAAATGATTGCATTTTTCAAATTCATTTCACAAATCTCAGCTTCTGTTCTCAAAAATGAGGCAAATGTCCATTTCCCCCTTTGCTTTTCATCTTACTCTCTTACTGGTGATTGTTTTTTAAGATTTATTTATTTATGCATACAAGAGCTGGGGTGTAGGCCAGAGGTGTGTGTGGGGGTGAGAGGGTGCACCAGAGACAGAGTGGGGAGTGGAACAGGCAGATCTACTGAAATACACTGGTGAGGGGAGCAGTGGGAGAGACAGGAGAGGTCTGCTGCGCCATGTGGGAAGCTCCCTGGCTGGGGATCGAACTTATGCCTCTGGGGCTGGTGATAGCTTCATAGTGTTGAGACTTAATCCCTTGTGCCACCAGGGAGCCCCCACTGATGATTTTTTAAAAAAAATAAATTGTTTCACTTAGTGTAGAAAGTATAGTTATCAGAGATTCAAATAAATACCTGGTTAAGTCTTTGCTCTCAAGATTCCAGAGATAAGTGGCAATACTTTCTGGCAGGAATTGTTTTCGTGTGAACTTTTATATTAGTTCTCACTCTGTTCTCTGCCACATAACTTATGTAGTCATTGTCTTGGTTTCAGGCGCTTAAAAATAAGGTCCTGTTCATGTATCAAGGAGTGTACAAAGTTCCAAACATTCTCTCAGACGTTATGAGATCACTTGTGGAAAAAGTGCTGCTTCAGCAGAAATGCGATAGCTGTCACTGATTTGTGGAGACATCAAAAGGAAATGAAGAGAGACCAAAGACTGAATAAGCAGTCATTTCAAGTATAAGTAATCCCCAGAACAAAGTTTTGCTTGTTTATAGTTTCCACAATTTTAGAGAGTTGATGCCTGGGGTTTTTCCTCGGCCCCTTCTGCTTGTGTATCATTATCTTGAGACTGATTTTCTAGCGAATAGTATGCTTAAAAGTGAGAGTAATTCATGAGAATGTACTTATTCAGTGACTCATTAAAACCACATTACATTTTTTTCCAGCTACACACTTTTGATTTTCAATGTGAACTTTTGATATAGCATTAGCATTATAGATTGATGCATTTGCTTTGAAATATTTGTATTAAATTCCTATGAAGCTGTTACGCTGGTGAACAAATTTTTACAAAAGTCATGTTACTGAAATAAAATTAGTCATTTCCTATCAATCTGTATGTGCCCAACCCGAATATGACAGTCAAATTCTAATTTTGGCTCTATTTTTTTTGTAATCTGCAATAAATAGATGTTTACATCACGAAATACATGCCAATAGTAATAGGCTTACAGATAATACCTGTAAAAAATCAAGTTATAGACTACTCCTTAGATTTTGTCAGTTGTCTCTTGTGCAGCTGTTCAGGAGCATCTCTGGGGAGTGTCCAGCAGTAGTCAGCCAGCATTGTAATGGACCATTTTCCCTGGTATCTTTGTTCCGTTGATGCGATATCTTGATGAAAACGTTCGCCATGTTCATCACTAACCATCCCACAGCTTTCAGGGAAGAAATCCAGATGGGAATGAAGAGACATATTGCAGCCAAGTTTCTGAGACTGCACCAGCATGTCTTCTACTAGGTCCTTGTAGTTTTCTGCCTTAACATTCCCAAGAAAGTTTGTAGACACTAGGCGAAAAGCATTCCATGCTTGTTTCGCATCACCCTACAGCAAATTGTTGAACTGGTCATCTTTGAAGAGCTCTCCAATCTGAGGACTCACAAAAACTCCCTCTTTAATCTTTGCTTCGCTGAGTTGAGGAAATTTTTCATGCAGATATTGGAGAGCTGGCAAGACCGGTCCATGGCTTTCATGAAATTCTTCATCAAACCTAGTTTGATGTGAAGGGGTGGTAGCAGGATTTTGTGAGCCTCGACCAGAGTTGGGTGCTGAATATTTTTCTCTCCAACTGCTCCATTTTGTCTGCGAGTCCATTCCTTCTGCAAGCAGTGCAATTCACTTGCTCGGCTATCCCTCTCACATAAGAAACACATGTATTTTGTATATCCCTGCTGCAGTCCCATTAAAAGGGCAACTAGCTTCAAATCACCACAGATGTGCCGGCTGTACTTGTTATACTCAGTGGAATTCAGTAGCTGCTTTAAGTCATGGTATGTCTCTTTCATGTGGACAGCATGCGCTACTGGAATAGATGGAAGACAGTTTCCATTGTGCAAAAGCAGCAGCCTTGAGACTCAGTTTTGAATAGTCTAGAAATTCTTGTGGGTCATGAGTGATTTCTAAGGCATTCATGAGGCTCTCACTATCGGAACAGAATACCTGAGTACTTTCCTTTCTGAAGAAAGGCTCCAACTGCTGGTGGCACTTTCTATACAAAGTAATTGTGACATCTTCTAGAATATTCCATTGTTGGAGTTTTGATCCTAGCAATTCTGCCTCGTTCTTGGATAAATCCAAATCACGAACTAGGTCATTTAGTTCTTCCTGTGTTAGTCTGTGTGGGGTTGATGATGCCTCATAGTGATAAATCTGGATCACTGCATGCTGATGGAACAGGAGAAGAACAGGTTGGGTCACCCTTGTCCTCATCAGATGAATCAAGAGAATATTCTGCTGGAGGTTCTGCAATAGGAAGTCCCTCACCGTGTGGAACTGGTCTCAATGCAGACGAAATGTTTGTGTAGACTATTCTCAACTTCTTTGGCTTCATTATTCTGCCAGAAAGAGGAGGAACCAAGCAGAAGTAACAGTCTTGTATGTGGTTGCTTGGCTATCTCCACACCATGGGGACTGCAAACGGCATGGATGGTCTTTTGCCATTTAACCACTGTGAAAGCTGTGTTGTACATGTAGCACAGTGTATGTGCAGGGCCCAAGGCTTGTCTTGGTCACCAACCTTGCGTCCGAAGTAAAGATGATAAGCCTTCTTCACTTGAGAAGTGATCCTTTTCTTCTGGTTGGCAAATGTCACTTCCCCACAAATAGAGCAGAAATTGTCCATGCTATTAATGCACTTCCGAGGCATTCCTGTTCTGTATTGTGCCTAAACGGATAAAATAATAACAGTTCTATGAAACAGTAGCTTAAACTGTCTTGCGCAAAGTCTGAAATATTTTCAGTGCTCAACCTTTCCAACAGGGCTTTCTATAGTGCACTGCTGATGCCAGCTTACTTCAGCAGCCACCTGGCAGTAGTACTGCATTGCATCAGAAAATGATGCCATCAACTCTGGATGATGTGTGCATGATGGTATTATGCAATGCGATGCAATATTACATCATTCTAGGCTGATTTAGGATGTTGTTGCAGTCCTATTGGATAAATTTACACGGTGAAACATATAAAATGAATTATATGAAATATCTTCAAAAGGAGAGTTAATAAAAAATTTTCAGGGTTATATTCCTGTTCAGCCCACCAAGATACTACAGGTTTGGGCCTTTTAAAGTCAGTAACGATCTCAATGTTGACCTAGTGTTATCGTCATTGTCTTTAAGTTATCAGTCTAATTTTAACTTTTGTTATCTTAATATCACTGTCTTCTTCTATCACTCTATTCTTCTCTTTAAGAAGGTCCCTACCTCCCTCCTAAACTAGAAACTTTTGCCTTGCGAAGCACGCTTTGTGACTTCTTAGAATTGCCTGAGCTCACTTCTCATTCTCTGCCATGACCATTGTTCCATCCTACATTTCTAGAGTCTTCCTACCTTGACCTCCCACCCCACCCTTCCACTTCTACTCACTTTACTGTGGATTTAGGTTTCAGGCTCTCGTTGTAGTTAGTTTCTCTCTGTTGTGGGTTGAATTGTGTATCTGACAGGAGATTCCTTTCCTTCCTTCCTTCCTTCCTTCCTTCCTTCCTTCCTTCCTTCCTTCCTTCCTTCCTTCCTTCCTTCCTTCCTTCCTCCCTCCCTCCCTCCCTCCCTCCCTCCCTCCCTCCCTCCCTCTCTCTCTCCCTCCTTCTTTCCTTCCTTTCTTCCTTCTTGAAAGGTTGACACAGGTGGAAAAGAGGAGAGGCAGGCAAAATGACTTAAAGCAAGTCTTTGTTACTGCGCTCCTGGGCAAGGTTTACGGACCCCCAGGGTGAGGTCAATAAAATCACACCCTGGGTCAAGTGGGGGGAACTTATATAGGGTGGTGTTTAGCTCAGGGGGTATGTGAAGGATCTTCAGTTATGCGGAAGGGGCTGTTTTTCGGAAGGAGTTGTTTTTCCTCTCGGTCCCCCTTTATCGGACTGGGCTATTTGGTGTTCTGGTACGGGTGCTGAGGGTGTGGGCGCCAGGGTGTCGGGTAGTTGTTTTTCTTTAAGTTGCTCCCTGCTCAGGTGACTGAGAGGCCATCATGGCTTCCCTTCTGCCAACCCAGGCCCAGACCTAGCCCTCTCTCCCTCCCTTCTTTCATTTATGTCTTTTACATTATTGTGTATTCCCCTGTGAGTTACCCACCACCAATTACTGTTGAAACATCACCATAGTCCCTTGTGCTCTTTCCCCCCCATTTTGAACACTTATCTTTCTCCTCCCTTGCTGAATGTCTCTCATTTATGGTTGCCTGCTAGTTTTTGTTTTGTTTTTTATTTGTTGTTGTTGTTGCTATTTTCTCCTCCTGATCTCTTATTTGTCCCCTATATTCCTCCTATAAGAGAAACCATTTGATACTTTTCTTTTTCCTTCTGGCTTATTTCGCTGAGCATGATCCCTTCTAGCTCCATCCATGTTGCTGCAAATTGCATGAGTTTATCTTTTTTGATTGCTGAATAATATTCCATTGTGTATATGTACCACATCTTCTTGATCCAGTCGTCTATTTTTGGGCATCTGGGTTGTTTCCATATCTTAGCTATTGTAAACAGTGCTACAATAAACATAGAAAGGGGTGCATGTGTCCTTTTGGATTAGTGTTTTTGTGACAACAGATATATTCAAGTCCTAATGTCCAGTATCTGTGAATGTGACCTTATTTGGACTAGGATCTTCACCAATAGAGTTAGTTAGGATGAGGTCATATTGGTTACAGTGAACCCTTTCCAGTGACTGGTGTCCATATAACAAGAGGGGAGTTTGGACACAGAAAAATACACTGGGAGAACACTATGTGGAGTTGGGGGGCAGAGATTGAAATGATGCATCTAGAAGCCAAAGGATGGCAAGGATTGTTAGCTGCCTCTAGAATCTGTACTAGAAGTACAGCACAGATATTCCTTTAGCACTTCCAGAAGGAACCAACTTGGTTACATCTTGATTTTGGACTTCTGGCATCCAAAACTATGAGAAGATAAATTTTTATTGTTATAAGGAACCTAATTTGAGTTCATTTGTCCTAGCAACCCTAGGAAACTAATATACCATTGTGGAGTATAGATCTTCAACTTTCTTGGTTAAATTTATTCCTAAATATTTTATTGTTTCTTTGCTATTGTAATTGAAATTCTTACCTTTATTTCTTTTTCAGACAATTCATTGTGATTGTAGAGAAATGGAACTCAGTTTTGTATGTTTACATTTCTTTCTCTCTTCTTTCTTTGTGAATTGATGATTTTCTGTAAAAATGTATTTTGATTCTTTTTATCTTGTGTGTATCTGCTAGAGATGTTTGTTTTGTAATTACCCTGAAGACTTGACTTCAGGACCTTTTAAAGTGGCTGGGGCTGATTGCCAGCATACACATAGTATTGGGGACCACTGTGGGCAACAATTGTGGGTGCATGGGCAACTCCATGGATCCTGGCATGCAACACCCAACTAGGGGCCTCCTTTGGCAATGGCAGTGGAAAGCTTGTGGAAAAGAGCAATGGAAAATGGCAGTCTTGTACAATAGGACTTCTATGAATGTTTGGAGAGGAAATTTTTATGTAGCCTGTTGTACCCCTTCCTGTTTAGCATCACTGTTGAGGTCTTACTATTTAGGGAATACAGAGAGCACTATTTTAAATCACTGGCAAATTCTGTCAAATCTGCGTTGATATTGAAACTTCATTATATAAAATGTGTAGCATTAGGAAACTTCCTTCTCATTTGGGAAGTTTATTTTTTCCCATATCTCAGCTGGGGTTGAAAGTTTATCTCTAAGATCAAATGGACATATCCCGTTTGATTTAAAAAGTAAAAATACATAGAAATAAATATACATGTATATCTAAAGAGGGAAAGGCAAGATCTCTTCTGTATCATATGTGAAGATCAAGAAAGGATTTTCCTCTGTGGGACCCTAATGCAACCTATCAATTCATTTGAATTCAACATATATTTATAGACTATCTGGCCTGTTTATAGCAACTTAGCTGAAGGAGGACTGCTACCTTATGTCAAGGTTTTAGCCTACCAGGTGGTCTATTAAATTAATTAGCCATCTTGGATAATATGCAAATGCTTTTACTGAACTCTTTAAAAATGCCCAAAATATCCTACTTAGATTAGGACTGTATTAAAATAATTTACTATTTTTACATATGCAGGTATTTTGTAATTTACTAAGAAAGGTAAATTACAAAGGAGCCAAAGGACTCTAACTCTGTCCTATAGTTAAACCTCCTTAGTATCCATGAAAATCTTAGAAATTTTCTAGTGGCATAAGAAGCTTCACTCAGAATCTATTATCTTAGATAGATGGAATGGTTTATGTATGTATTTTTTTCTCATGCTGTCTTTATCTGGTTTTGCTATTAAGGTAATATTGGCCTTGTAAAATATATTAAAAAGTGTTCCCTCTTTTTGTATTTTTAGAAATAATTTGAACATGATGGGCATAAATTCTTTAAAGGTTTGGTAGAATTTGTAAAACCATCTGGCCCTAGACTTTTGTTTATGGGAAGATTTTTTAATTGCTGTTTCAATTTCCATGTGTGTGACCAGTTTGTTCAATGCTTATATTTCTCCCTGGCTTAATTTTTGGTAAACTATATTGATCTAGAAATTTATCCATTTCATCAAGGTTATTGAATTAATTGGTCTGTAATTGTTCATAGTAGTCTCTTATAGTACTTTGCATTTCTATGCCATCTGTGGTAATTTTACTTCTTTCATTTCTGATTCTGTTTATCAGTGTTTTATATCTTCTTTGTTAGCCTAACTAAAGGTTTATTTTATTTATTTTCTCAAAGAACCAACTCTGTTTCACTGATCTTTTGTATAGTACTTTTTTGATCTCTATTTCTTATAAGAAGATTTATTTACTTATGCATACAAGCTGGGATGCAGGCCAGAGGTGTGGGGCGGTAAGAAGGTTCACCAGAGACAGACTGGGGAACAGAACAGGCAGATCACCGAAATACACTGCTGAGGGGAGCAGCAGGTGAGTCAGGAGAGGTCTACTGTGCCATGTGGGAATCTCGCCTGCCAGGCATCAAACTTGCGCCTCAGCTTGCCGACAGCTCGACACTTAACCCGTTGTGCCACCAGGGACGCCCTATTTCTTACTTCTTAATGTGGGCCGGCATTACAAGTATCTTCCATCTTAAGACTGTTTTTGCTGTGCCCCATAAATTTTGATGGCTTGAATCCTCATTTTCATTATTTCTAGGCATTTTTGGGTTTCTGTTTGAATTTCCTCTGCTGTCCAAAAGCTGCAACATGTTGTTTAGTTTCCATATGTTTGTTATTTTTCTTGCTTTTTAAATATAAATGATTTCTAACTTTACAGCACTATGATCATAAAGAGTACTTGGTTTGATTTCAGTCTTTGCATTTTATTGACAATTGATTTTTGTCCCAACATATGGCCTATTCTTGAAAATATTCCATGTGTACTTGAAAAAAAGGTGTATATGGTGGTTTTGGGGTGTAGGGGTCTTTGTTAAACCTTTTTGATGTAGTTCCTCACTTAATTCTATTGTTTCCTTATTTATTCTCTGTTTTGTTGATCTGTCCTTAACTGTATGTAGAATAGTAAAATCTCCTGGCATTATAGTGGTGTTGTCAATATCTCTTTCACTCTGTCAGTATGTATCTTGAGCCCAATTATTTGGTGTATGTATGTGTGTACACACACACACACACACACACACACACACACACACATATACCCCGCAGATGTATATGTGTGTGTATATATATATATACTTGTGAGTGCTGTTTTTTCTTGTTATAGTAGGCCCTTAATTGTAAAATAATGTCCATCTCTATTTCTTATTACTTTTTTGTAGTTTAACATTGATTTTGTCTCTTCCGACTCTTTTGATTGCTATTTTCTAGTAGGATTGACTTCCATCCTCTAAGATTGTACTTATCTTTGTTGGTAGGAGGGGGTTCCTATAAACAAAGAGGGTTGGACTTTGTTTTTAAAATCCATTTAGCAACTCTAAAATTTTTAACAGGTGAATTCATAAATTCATTTCCATTCAAAGCAGTTATTGAGACAGAAGAGCTCATTACCAATTAATTTTTTTTTGTTATTTTCAGTTGTCCTTGTCTTTATATTTCTTGACATTTTCATTTTATGTTTTGTTTAGGATCCATTTCTATTTTCTTATGTGTTACTTTTATTGATTTTTGTTTGAAGGTTCTGCTCAGTATATGATGGACTACTTGTGTGGCCTGTTGGATGGTCTGCTTGTAACCTCATCCTGATTGCCCATATTGTTACTCTGCTCCTCCTCTGTATTATTTAATTTAGGTGACTGTTATCTCAATATTTGTTGTTCTGTTGCTTTATAATTATTCCTTTTGGGGGCCTCTCTGGTGGTGCAGTGGGTTAAGTTGCAGCACTATGAAGCTATCCGCAGCCACTGCAGCACAAGTTCAATCCCCTGTCAGAGAGCTTCCCACATGGCGCAGCAGACCTCTCCTGCCTTGCCCGCTGCTCCCCTCAGCAGTGAATTTCAGTAGATCCACCTGTTCTGCTCCCCGCTCTGTCTCTGGTGAATCCTCTCACCACCCTACGCCTCTGGCCTACACCCCAGTTCTTGTATGCATAAATAAATAAATCTTTAAAGAAATAATAACCCCTTTTAAAGGCAGTTCTTTTATGTGTGACTTGTTGTTGAAAAAATCTTTTAGTTTTTGCTTTCCAGTGACATGTTTTATCTTTCCTTCTGTCTAGAATGTTCATCTTCTAGATAAAGAATTCTAGACTGGAATTTTTGAAAAAATATTTGAAATATCTTCAGCCATTCTCTTCTTACCTGTAAGGTTTCTACTGAAAAGTTCACAGTCCAATTACTGTTCCCTTTTTTTTATTCTCTTGATGCTTTTAGTATTCCATCCTTATCATGGCTTTTCAGCAGTTTCATAATATCGGAGTATGTGCGTGTCTGGTATTATTTTGTTTGGAACTCTTTGGGACTCTTGGATCAAGATAACTGGGTTTGTTTCCCAAGGTGAGATGATTCTCAGCAATTATTTCTTTAAATAAATTCTCTATGGCTTTGTCTTTCTCTTCTCCTTCAGGGACCACCACAATATGGATATTATTTCTTTCTAGGTTATCCCAAAGGGCTCTTACATTATTTTATAGATAATTAAAACTTTTCCCCCTGTTCTATTTGTGTGTTTTCTGACATTGTGCTTTCAAGCTCAGTAAATCTCTTCTTTGCTTGTGTTTGTCTACTGTTTGAAGGTCCTCTACTCTAGTTTTAAAATTCAGTTATAGTGTTTTTTGGATACATTAGTTCTAACTGTAATGGTATATTTTCTCAGTCTTTATTCTATTCCTATTTTACACCATGCACTGTTTTTTTCTAGTTCAATAAGCATTCTTATAACAGTTACCTTGAACTTGGCCTCATGCAAAATACAAGAGTGCTGGATTGAGACTTCTCTTAAGGTATTTAAAGTTCCATATTTGTTATATATCGCCCTCTTCCCCCCATTCTTAGCTTTTATAGGTGGCAATAGGGAAGAACATTTGCACTGCTCCTTTGCACTTGTTAAGTTGGCCACAGAATAGATATTGGCAAGGGGCAGTAGATAGAAAAGGGCTGGTACAATAGGGCACTGTAGGGTTGCCTCCAGTGAGTGTCAGGATTCAAATTTTCTACTGTGCTACAGATACTAGAGTTGTGTGGTTGTAATCCATAGTGATACCCTTTCTCCAAGCCAACTCCTCAGCCTCAATATCTCATATACTCTTGTCAATCCCAGCCTCTAGGCTATGTTTAATCACTAGATACAGTGTTGGGCACAGACTATTTAAGACAGAGTTGCAAACCAGGTGTTGTTGTCTTTACTTTTCTAATACAGAGTATTACTCTGGGGTGCTTGTTTCTATTGTTAGGATTCAGATGCTTAAACTCTGGTTAATGAGAGCCTTCATTTTGTTGTCTCACTTTTGACCCTGGTTGGAGATGGAGGTGGCAGGTGTTTAGAATGTAACAGCCTCAGGCTGCAAGAAATAGGCTCTTCTATGGGGAGATGCAGGTGATCTGATCCAGCTCTTTCTACAGGTTCAGGCTCCACCTGTGCTGTATTGCGTATCTTAGGCTCAAGCCAGCCATCATCACTCCATACCCCTGCACCTACAGTTCTCCAGTAGTGCACCCTTTGTCCTGGGTGTCAATTCTGGTATCCTATCAACGTAGTGCTAGGTCTCCAAAGTCCCTGAGTTGGGTATATATCCCTGAGTCAACAGCTATAGGGGGCTCCGTATGGCCCTTGCCCCTCCATGTTGTGAGTTGCACTGCCCCAATATAGTGGCAAACACAATTGAATTACAGTGTTTCCTACTACTTTCCACTGGACTGTTGCTCCTGTTGTATCTTGTAGATGTCTGTTTATCTTTCAGGGATTATTAACTTCATTATGTTGCACTTTAGTTGTGACTATATGGAGGTGGCCAACTCAACATCTTTTCTCTGCTGCTACCTTGCCAGACTGCCTTTTAATGTATATTTTATACTAGCACTTTCCCTTGTTCACACACTTGATGAGTTGAACTAAAGTATAAGTCAGGTAAAAATCAAAAAACAAGCATAAACACACAAACAAATAAAATCAACAGCAAAAACCAACCAACCAACCAATAACAAATTCAAACTTGTTCTTCTAAGAGTGTATTTGTTCTTTCCTTATTGTGCACTTAGTTTAATTTTTCCACTCTTCTAGTAACTGGAATTCAGAAACCATGACCCAGTCCTGACCACCAGAATTTTTAATCTGATATCTGATATAAAAATTGATAACTGTAATTTTAATAGTAGAAACTTTATTTAGTAATTTATAGCGTGTTAGATAAACATAGAGGAGAAGCATCTAATTCAGACAGTGTTAGTTTATAGAGTTCTTGCTGTAGGTAGAATATGTCCTTCCCTAATACCAAAGAAGTGTACATCCTAACCTCTAGAACCTGTGATTATGTTATATTACATGGCAAAGGTTTACGTAGAATTAAATTTACTAATCAGCTGACTTGCAATAAGGAGATATGCTTGTTTATTCCAATGGACCCAGTGTAATCATTGGGTCATTTAAAGTGGAAGAGGAAGACAGAAAGGAGTCAGAGTCAGAAAAAGATAGGAAAATGCTATACTGCTGACTTTGAAGATAAGTAAGAGGCCAGGAGCCAAGGAATGCAGGTGGCCTGTAGAAGATCCAAATGACAAGTAACTGATTCTCCCCTAGAGCCACTGGAAGGAATGCAGTCCTGCCAATATCTTGATTTTAGACTTCTGACCTCCAGAACGTTGGAATAATAAATTTGTTTTTTTTCAAGCTACTTAGTTCATGACAATTTATAGAAGCAATAGATGCTAACATAGCCCCTCACAGGGAACTGCAAGTGGAGATATGATTGAGACCAAGTGTTGGTGAGTCATTGAATAACTTTCTGCTGGGGAGGAAATGAAGCCGGATCATATTGTAGGAAAACTATACTTGAAGCAATGTTAATATGACTTCAAATAGAGTCAACTGTAGAAGGAGCAGAATATGAGTAGAGAGATTTGAGAGGAGACTAATGCAGTACTGTGAGCAAGACTAATAATAAAAAGAGTTGTAATCATTGCTATTTATTGAGGGCTTGTTTATACATAATCTTGTATTTCATACTTTACATTCTAATATTTAATTATTTAAAGAACTCTCAATGGAAGTACTAATACCCACATTTTGTAGGTGAAGAGAATTTAATAAAGTTGGTAGGCTTATGCAGTTAATTAGTGATGAACTAACTTTGGGACAAGATCTTTTGACCTCACATTCCATGTACTTTCACTATGCCACTGTTTCGGAAAAGAAAGATAATAGCTAATGTGTGAATAAGTACTAGAAAAACATTTGTAGGTTTTAGAATAATAATGGTAGCTCAAGAAAATGAACCTCGGTCATGAACGAAAACATAAGTTAAACGTTGACTTGGTTACTTTTCTATAAAACTCTCAAGCCCTCTCCAACTGTGCTAGCAACATTTAATCAGGTTTTATTGCTGCTATTGAGCATCTATACTGTTTAGTGCTATCTGATGGGTGAATATTGTTGATACAAATCAGTGGGTCAGAAGACATAAATGGTATGAAATTTCTACAGGTTCATGCAAAGAGTTAAAAGAATCTGAGAGTAGAGAAAAGAGTGAATATAACTTCACCTCTGTGGTCTCAAAATGAACAAATATCAACATTAAGATGAACTGAGATATACAAGATACCTAGAAATATAGGCGAATGAAATTGATGAGCAAACTTGGAAGACAAAGAGCAAAACAGGAGAGTGCATACTGAAAAGTGGAGAAATCATAAATAGGTCAGAGGTTTAGGAATGTGCAGTTAGAGAGATATGACAGGCTACTGGCAGGGAGATTTCTATTTAGCAATTACATGGATCATTGAGGAAGACTGCTAAAATACTTCCTCCTGTGTAGCATTACAATATGTCTTTCCAGAACAGGGCTCCATTATATGCCGAGACAGTTAATTTATCAATATTATTAGTTTAAATTTTTAAAAACAAATTTTCTATTGTAGAACCATTGGTGTAAATCATTGTTAATATTTTGGAAGTTTAAGATCTCCCCCTTCAGGTGTTGTTGCTATATAGCATACCCACCACCATGTTATCTATAGTCCTCCACCATAGTCCATTGTGCTTTCTCCATTGTGCTATCACCCCTCCCTCTCCCCCTCTGGATACCTCAGATCTGTGGTCAGTTTTCAAGGGCTAGTTTTAAAGTTTGTCTTTGTCTGACCCTTTGTTTGATTTCTCGATATTCCACTTTTAAATGACACTTTTGGTGTCACTCCTGGCTTATTTCACTTAGCATAATCCCTTCCATCTCCATTCAAGTTGTCACAAATGGCATGATTTTATCTTTTTTTGACTGCTAAATAGTATTCCATTGTGTATATATACCACATCTTCTTGATCCAGTCATCTGCTTTTGGACCCTTAGGTTGTTTCTGTAGTTTGACTATTGTAAATAAGACTGCAGTAAACATAGTCACCCAAGTTTCCTTTCAAATTAGTGTTTTTCCTCTAATTATTATTATTCTCTTTCTCTTGCTAACTATTGGCTTTGTTCTACTTTTTCTATTTCCTTGAGATGAGAGATAGGTTATTTATTTGAGTTCTTGTTTCTTGATATGGGCTCTATTGCTATGTACATCCCTCCTCATACTGCTTTTGTTGTGTCCCATAATTTCTGGAGGGCTGTGTCCTCATTATTATTTGTCTTTAGGAATTATTTGATTTTTTCATTGATTTCTTTGTTAATCCAGTAGTCTTTCAATAGAGCACTGTTCAGCCTCCACATATTAAGAGGATTTCCCTGCTTTCTTTTTGTAGTTGATTTCTTGTTTGATACCTTTATAATTAGAGAAGATGCTTGGTGTAGTAACAATCTTCATATATTTGTTGATACTTGTCTTGTGATCCAATATGTAGTCAATCTTGGAGATTGTCCCATGTGCATTTGAGAAGATTGTGTGTTCTACCTTTTTGGGCTGAGTGTCCTATATATGACTATAAAGTCTAGTATTTTGTTTAAAACTATGTGTCCCTATACATTTTCTGTCACATTGATCTATCCATTGTTGAGAGTGTAGTGCTAAAGTTTCCTACCTACTGCAAGTGTGTTTTTTCCAATGTTTCGTTTCAAAGTTGATAGTAGTTGCCTAATATATTTTGGTGTTCCTTCATTTGATGAGTATACATTGACGAGTTTAATGTCTTCCTAATGTTGCATTCATGTCATCATTTAATAGTGTCCATCCCTGTCTTTTCTGACCTTTTGAACTGGAATTCTATTTTGTCAGTTAGAAATATGACTGTCCCTGCCTTCCTTTGGGTCCCACTCACTTGTAGGATTGTTTTCCAAACCTTTACTTTGAATCTGTGTTTATCTTTGGAGCTCGGATGTATCTCCTGGAGAGTGCAGAATGTTGGATTATGTTTCTTAATTCAGCCAGATACTCTGTGTCTTTTAATTGGTGAGTCTAACCCACTGGCATTTAGTATGATTATTGATAATATGAAAGTCATTTTGTCTTAATGTTTTGCTTCCATCTATTTACTTTTTCAGTTCTTTGTGGTTGTTCCTCTCTTTGGTTTAAGCACTAGAGCACCTTCTAATATTTCTTGGGATGGGGGTTGGGTTTTTCCAAATCTCTCTGATTCTGTTTGTCTAAGAAGGCCTTTATTTCTCCCTCATATGTGAAGGAGAGCCTTACAAGATAGAGTGTTCTTGGCTGGCAGTTCTTATTTTTAAATTTTTGGATCACATCATTCCATTCTCTCCTTGCCCATAGTTTTTCTTCAAAGAAGTCTGATGTTAACCATATCAGGCTTCCTTAATAGGCTATTTATTTTTCTTCCTTTCCAACTTCAATATTATTTCTTTGTTTTGAAATCTCAGAAGTTTCACTACTATATGTTTTGGTGTAGGCTCATTTTGTTTAGGTGTCCTGATTTTCTTTTAGTTTCATTGATTTGTTTACTTGTGTCTCCAGGTTCAGGAAGTTTTCCTCCTTTTTCCTCTCCCTTTCCTTTCTGGAATACCTATTGTTCTTTTTATTACTTTTCCTTATGGAACAGATAGTTCTAGAAATGCATCTTTATTTATTTTTTTTTTTGCTTTGTTTTTTTCTTCTTTCTTGCTTCTCTGTGTATTTGCATCTTCAACTTCACTGGCTGGCTCTTTGATTTGGTTTATTCTACGCTTATACCTTTTACAGTATTTTTATAATCCTCTATTGATCTTTTTATATCTTGAAATCCCACTATTTTCTTTTTAGAGTATCCTTTTCAATCATCTGTTCATCGACTTTGTACTGGACAGAGAATGGGATCTTAAGAATTAGTCTGTTTTAATAATGACAAAATTGAATTGTGCCTGGCAACTCAATATTCCAGAGTTAATCTGCAGTTTGATTCTGGATAAGTAAATGATTGGTCATTGTTGTTTATGGCATGTTTATTTGTTTGAATAAGGACTATGAAAGTTGTGAAATAAAATCAAAACAAACATGCAAGGAAAGAGAATTAAACTAATATCCATCGGGTAATCAATTTGTTATTGATTTCTTTTTTGGTAACAGTGATGCAACATAAGCTTCACAATGTAAATTGCATTTGAAATCATAACAATAATTGTAATGTTTTAAAAGATAGATTCTCATTCTAAACACTTCTATGTGCTTTACTAAAATACATGAAAAACTCCCAGGACTGAGTTGAAATTATGGCTCTCCATTTTCTCATCTATTGACTAGGAGACCCTGGCAAGTCTTTGCCGGGGCCAAAACCTCCTTATGGCCTCCTTATGGCACTTTTGCTTCATCAAACAAAACAGCATTAGGTTCAAATGGATGAAGAACATAGAGTATGTAGCATAGTGCCAACTACTTCATTCATGTTCAGTTAACGACCATCTTCCCCTTTCTCAATGCCTCAAAAGTAATACAAACTCTAGTAACAAAGGTCTTCTTTATTCTTTACACAAAACAAAAGAATGTCAAATAAACCTCAATATCTGGTCATGTTTGTCATATTGATCTTGAGAAAACCTAGAGAATAGGATTGTCTTGCTTTCTTCAAGGATGATGGTTCCAGCAACATAGGAATTTTGCTTAAAGTTTGTGATTTTTTTTTTTTATTTTTTTTTATTTTTTTTTTTTGTCTGTACATTTTATTTTATTTTATTTTTTTTCCCCATTTTTTTTTTATTGTTATTTGTGTCTTTTACATTTTGTATTCCCCTTGGGCAGCCCACCACCAATTCACCCGTGATCCATCTCCATGGTCCCCTGTATTCTCCTCTCTTCCATTTTGTGCCCTTATCCTCCCCTCCCCCCTCCCCCACCGCTGAGTGTCTCTCTCCCACCCCGCCTCCCTATAGTCCTGTTATAA
>PVIJ01016397.1:0-32869 GCA_004024925.1 Scalopus aquaticus
TCTCCTGGTCCGGTTTTGTGTTGAGGGGAGGGGAGAGGGGATCTGGTGGTTCTTTCTTCTCCTTAATCAGTCTTTTTAGCTTCTTTCCAAGTTCTACTCACCCGTGAGGGTGTTAGATTTATGTAGCGTTTCTGGATCTTCTCTGGGTTTGGCTGATGTCTCTTTATAGGCAGCTTTTCTTTTGGGAGAGTTGATACTAGCGTCCCTTCACCGCCATGTTGATGACATCACTTACCTATTATGTACTTAGTGTGATACTAGTGTTCTTTACCTGAATAGAATTTACTATTTTATGATATTAGTGAACTGATAGTCGAATGAATTTTTTGTTAGTCAAAAGTTATCCATAGTATATGTATCTTTAATGTATTAGATTAGCTCTGTAAGAGACAATTACAAAGTAATACTAATGGCCTCCCTTGTGGCACAAGGGTTAAGTCTCAGCACTATGAAGCTATCTGCAGCCACTGCAGCATGAGTTCCATCCCCAGCTAGGGAGCTTCCCACATAGCGTAGCAGACCTCTCCTGCCTTGCCTGCTGCTCCCCTCAGCAGTGTTTTTCAGTCAGTCAACCTGTTCTGCTCCCCACTCTGTCTCTGGTGAATCCTCTCACCACCCAAACTTCTGGACTAAACCCCAGGTCTTGTATCATAAATAAAAAAAAAAAAATCTTAAAAAGAAAAGTACTACTTAATTAGATATTATTATTAATTAGACATTATTTTTGATCTTTCTAACTAGAACTGTATCTTTTATCTTCCATCACAAATGTAAAGTTTTGGCATCTTTCCCACTGCTATTTTCCCCATGGTTCCTGTTTATCTTTTGGCAATCTGGACCTGAAACAAAGAATTGGATGTAGAAAATGAGTTCCCTGGAAAGTGAATCACTGGTAGTTTTAGAGTCAGCCACTTGTCTCTCTATTCGGTGTAAGCTACTGAATAGCTTACACTTGTTTTATCTAATTTGTGGATTTTTTTCCCTACCAAAGATACTTTTCTGTAAGGAATGCCTTTGTATTTTTTTCCCCCGAACATTTAAATTTAGGGACTTGGGCCTTCCTGGTGGCGCAAAGATTTAAGTCTCAGCACTATGAAGCTATCGGCAGCCATTGCAGTACAAGTTCGATCCCCAGCCAGGGAGCTTCCCACATGGTGCAGCAGACTTCTCCTGCCTCGCCCACTGCTCCCCTCAGGAGTGTATTTTAGTCGATCCACCTGTTCTGCTCTCCACTCTGTCTCTGGTGATTCATTGCACCCCCCACACCTATGGCCTGCATCCCAGTTCTAGTATGCATAAATAAATAAATCTTAAAATTAATTAATTAATTAATTAAGAGATTTAAACAGCATAGTCGGGGTTAGTATTACCACAGTAGGGTTACCAGTTCTTTTGGGGTTTTTTAAACATTTTTTTTATAAAGATTTATGCATATAAGAACTGGGGTATAGGCCACAGGTGTGGGGTGGTGAGGGGATTCACCAGAGACAGAGCGGGGAGAACAGGCAGATGTACTGAAATACACTGCTGAGGGGAGCAGCGGGCGAGACAGGAAAGGCCTGCTGCACCATGTGGAAATCTCTCTGGCTTGGGATTGAACTCATGCTGCAGTGACTGCGAACAGCTTCCATAGTGCTAAGACTTACCTATTGAGCCACCAGGGAGGCCCCTTGTCTGATTTTTTTATTTGAAAAACAGGAATAAGGTAATGATTTTGTAACAGGGTGGTTCCCTGAAAAAGGGGAAGTTCCAGCTTTCGGATCCCACCCAAGGAAGGGTAGAGATGATCAGGGAGGAGAGATCTGCCTGTTTTGCTCCCCACTCTTTCACTGGTGAATCCTCTCATCACTCCACACCTCTGGCCTACACCCCAGTTCTTGTATGCATAAATGAATAGATCTTTTAAAAAAATAAAATGCAGTGTTCTTTGGATAGTTAAAAACCCTTTAGAATTTTGCAGGTGCACCTTCCTGGTGGCGCAGTGGGTTAAGTCTCAGCACTGTGAAGTTATCAGCAGCCACTGCAGCATGAGTTCAATCCCCAGCCAGGGAGCTCACCCGTAGGGCGCAGCAGACCTCTCCTGTCTTGCCCACCCACTACTCCCCTCAGCAGTGTATTTCAGCAGATCTGCCTGTTCTGCTCCCTGTTCTGTCTCTGGTAAATACACTCATCACCACCACCCCCCACCCCTGGACCTCTGGCCTATACTCAGTCCTTGTATGCATTAATAAATAAAAATCTTTAAAAAAAATTTTCAGAACCTTTGGCACACTTGCATTAGTAGCAATTCAAATATTTGTATATATATAAAAGTATCAGGACATTGATTAGAATTTACTCTGATGTACTTAAAAACAAAATAAAAAGTAAGTATCTCATTTACTTTAATTATTTTTAAAAATTGATTTATTTATGCATACAAGCTGGGTGTAGGCCAGAGGTGTGGGGTGGTAAGAGGATTCACCAGAGACAGAGTGGGGAGCAAAACAGGCAGATTGACAGAAGTACACTGCTAAGGGGAGCAGCAGGCGAGGCAGGAAAGGTCTGCTGCGCCATGTGGGAAGCTCCCTGGCTGGAGATTGAACTCAGTGCTGCAGTGTCTGCTGATAGCTTCATAGTGCTGAGACTTAACCCGTTGTGCCACCAGGGAGACCCTCATTTACTTTAATTTTTCATGTACTCATAGAAACAATATAGAATATAAGGGAAATTGTTAAAGTGATTTCACTTTCTGAGTCATTTTTGGTTTTAGCTCTTTATTACCTGAAATTTAGCCTTTCTGCCACTCTTACTTGAGCTAAAACAAAACCTTCTGAACATTTGAAAAATTATTTTCGTAATGGTGTTGATGCAGGTAAGTCCTATTTTTTACTGTTTCTTACATTGCATAGTTGGCAGTACAGAATAGCAGATAACATCTTTTCAAAAAGAACTTTAGAGGTAGTTTGTCAAAAAAATGTTTTGATCTGTATTTTGCTATAGCAGTGAACTCTAGTACTAAAGAATAGAAATTTTATGTAATTTAATGTTTCAACAGTCTAAATGTTTGTTAACCTTAGCCTGGAAACCCACATTAAAACAAATTTAAGAAACAATTTACCTGTTTTTTTTTGCACCATTGTGCTGTCTTCCATCTTAGGTCTATCATTTGGCAAGTGTACGCTTACGTGATTTATGTTTAAAGCTGGATGTTTCAAATGAGTTACGAAGGAAGATATGGACGTGTTTTGAATTCACTTTAGTTCACTGCCCTGATCTAATGAAAGACAGACATTTGGATCAGCTACTTCTCTGTGCCTTTTACATTATGGCAAAGGTAATACATAAGTTGGGGGACGCTCTTTTTCCTAGTTGATTATATTTGAAATAAGAGGCACTTGTTAGTTTACCTTAAATGCTAAAAGCTAACCATGCTCACCATTATTAATTAAGTAGTAAATTCCAGCAACTGTATCTATTTTCTGCACTCTCCATTTAGTTTTGTAATAATCATTTTTCCCACTTCGTAAGAATCATACATTGGTTGTAAAATATATGGGAAAGAGGGCCTCTGGTGGCACCGCCGTTAAGTGCTGTGCTGCGGAGCTGTTGGCAGCGGAGACGCAAGTTCGATGCCCGGCCAGGGAGATTCCCACATGGCACCGGCAGACCTCTCCTGCCTCGCCCACTGCTCCCCTGACCAGTGTATTTCTGTCGATCTGCCTGTTCTGCTCCCCACTCTCTCTGGTGAACCCTCTTACTGCCCCAAGCCTTTGGCCTGTACCCCAGCTTGTATGCATAAATAAATAAATCTTTTTTAAAAAGTGGGAAAGATCTTAGAGACCATTTGGAGTCAAATAGCTCTCCATGTAATTAATGTTAACACCACCAATTCCACCCTCACCCCTGTGACACCTCTAGTCTGGTACTTTAAAATAAAATTGTCATTGCATTGTAGGTGAATACTTGAGGCCCAGAGCTGAAAGTAACTTGGCCAGAGTTGTACAATAAGTGGAAATCTAGGATCTCCTGATTCATAATCTGGTATAAAATAACTTCTAGATTGGTTTCCAGTGACTTATTGCTGGTGACTTTCTGCTTTTAGAAGAGCATTTTACTGTCCAATTAGTATAACATGTTTTAAGTCATGAAATAGCATATCTTTCTTGTTTTTTAAACTCTGATATTAAGGCCTCACTGGTGGCACAGGGGTTAAGTCTCAGCACTATGAAGCTAGCAGCAGCCACTGCAGCAGGAGTTCTATCCCCAGCCAGGAGCTAACCCATATGGCGCAGCAGACCTCTCCTGTCTCTCCTGCTGCTCCCCTCAACGGTGTATTTCAGTCAATCAGCCTGTTCTGCTCCCCACTCTGTCTCTAGTGAATCCTCTCACCACCCCCATACACACACCTCTGGCCTACACCCCAGTTCTTATATGCACAAATAAAATAAATCTTCAGGGAAAAAAAAACTCTATCAGTCTGTCATCATTTGTAACTTTGGTCTAATCATATTGGCCACACTGGCAGTCCTAGTAGACATAGTTACTAAATCCTAACATTTAAAGCTCTTTGAGACAGAACATGTTTTTAAACTCCTTTGGGACTCTCCTCTCAATGTTTCTTTAAAATCATTAAACAATATCGGTAAAAATAAGTGTTATTGATATCTTTTTTTAAAGATTTATTTATTTATGCATACAAGAGCTGGGGTGTAGGCCAGAGTTGTTGGGGAGTTGAAAGGGCTTGCCAGAGACAGAGTGGGGAGCGGAACAGCCAGATTGTAAAATACATTGCTGAGGGGAGGAGCAGGTGAGACAGGAGAGGTCTGCTGCGCCATGTGGGAAGCTCCCTGGCTGGGGAGTAAACTCATGCCGCAGTGGTTGCTGATAGCTTCATAGAGCTGAGACTTAACCCCTTGCACCATCAGGGAGGCCCAATGTTACTAATATCATTTATATTTTCCAGAGAACTATCAGACTTCAGGCTTTGTCATTTCTAGCTCATCATTAAGGAGAACATGTTTAGTTCTAATGGACAGAGGAACAGATTAATTAAAGTGAACTTTATTGTCACATATAGATCAGAAGGAATTCCTTTATGGATCTCTAATTCATTTTCTTGCTCGTGGCCACCACTGTGGCCAAAAGCATTTGAAACCCTACAGTCTATCCTGAAATGTTAAAAAGCATAATCCTATAATAACTACTCTGTTTTATTGTGAATCACCACAAGATATTTTCTCTCCTCAGTATGTGGTTAATTCACTTTTAAGTAAGTATGTAAAAACTAGTAAAACCAGAGACTACAGGGGATTCAGTAGATCTTGAGTTCATGAATCATCCTTTTTATAAAATATTTCATTTTCTGTTCAGTTCTACCATAGCAGTGTCAGTGCTTTTTGATTAATGAAACTATTAGCTGAGTCCCCATAGGCCACAAAAGCTGAACTTTAAAGGTAGTAAAAATCATAAATGGTAGTGGTTTTTAGTCATGAACTTTCTGGCTTTCTGCAAGACTACTCTCAGTCCTAACTTAAATTGAAGTTTTTGTTCAGAACCATTTTTCTTTTTTAAAGATTTATTTATTTATACATACAAGCTGGGGTACAGCCCAGAGGCGTGGGGCGGCGAGAGGGTTCACCAGAGACAGAGTGGGGAGCAGAACAGGCAGATCAGAAGTACACTGCTGAGGGGAGCAGCGGGCAAGGCAGGAGAGATCTGCTGCGCCATGTGGGAATCTCCCCGGCTGGGCGTCGAGCTTGCATTGCTCGCTCCCGACAGCTCCACAGCGCAGCGCTCAAGCGCTGCGCCACCAGGGAGACCCTCAGAACCATTTTTCTATTAAAATTATTTAATAGGGCCTCCCTGGTGGCGCAACGGGTTGAGCACAGCACTATGAAGCTGTCCAGAGCCACTGCAGCATGAGTTTGATACCCGGCCAGGGAGATTCCCACATGGCGCAGCAGACCTCTCCTGCTTCGCCCGCTGTTCCCCTCAGCACTGTACTTCAGTCAATCTGCCTGTTCTGCTCCCCACTGTCTCTGGTGAATCCTCTCACCCCCCCAAGCCTCTGGCCTACACCCCAGCTTGTATGCATAAATAAATAAATCTTAAAAAAAAATTAGACTTTAAAAAAAATAATAAATAAAAATAAAAATTATTTAATAAATGCAGTTTTTATTTTCCTTAGGTTACAAAAGAAGAAAGAACTTTTCAAGAAATAATGAAAAGTTATAGGAATCAGCCCCAAGCTAATAGTCATGTGAGTTACATTATTTTCCCTCCTGTCAAAAAATAGATTTGTATTTTTCTGCTGACAAGCCATATAAAAGGTAAACTTCTTTTTCAGTGTTAATATACTTTAAATTTTTTTGTTTAATGGGTGCCTTTAAACTTGGGATAATCTCATTAAATAACAGAATCAGTAGAAGCCAGGAAATATGGCTATCTGACTCACCCATATATTTGCATATAATTCTCTCATTTATTCATTTGTTGAGTACAGACATTTTTCATTAGAAAGTCTAGTAAAAGGGCCTCACTAGTGGCACAGTTAGTTAAGTCTCAGCCTATGAAGCTATCGGCAGCCACTGCAGCACAAGTTCCATTCCTGCCCAGAGAGATTCCCACATGGCACAGCAGACCTCTCCTGTCTCACCCACCCACTACTCCCCTCAGCAGTGTATTTCAGTAAATCTGCCTGTTTTGCTCCCCACTCTGTCTCTGGGCTACACCCCACACACACCTCTGGCCTACACCCCCGTTCTTGTATGCATAAATAAATAAATCTTAAAAAAAAAAAGACTTTGTCCATTCACAAGCATGGTTGCTTTGCTCCAGGGGAACTTAATGACCTATTCTCTGGCTCCAGTCATCTGCCATCATTGACAAGAAGAGATGTATTGGCTCAGATACCAGGCCCAGTACGGATAGTTATATGCCCATGTAAGAAAGCCCCCAAAATAGTTTCATTTCTTTACTTAAGCCCCAAAATTCACTGATAGTCAGTGATACAGAGATATTAGAAAAGCCAAGTATAGGCATTTGTTATATCTGTATAAGAATATCAGGGTCTCTTCAGAAAAACCCTCAAAAGCAGGCCCACATTGTCCCAAAAGGTGACTAAAATGAAATTAGTATGGGTCAAAAATGGACCAAGTGACAACTTCTTAAATATTCTCTTAGTATGAATACCTATAGAATGAGGGTGAATAGATTATTCTTTTAGCCATCTTGGAAATAAGAGAGCAGTTAGGGCAGAGAGGGGGAAAGATTGTCATGTGACCACCTGAAGGGAGATGGAAATGGGATGGGAGCAGGAAAATAAACCCCAATGAGATGAAATAACTCTTGTTGTAAGGAATTGAAAAGAAGGAAGAACAGATTCAGATCTTTGAAGTTGCTTTTATTTGGCGAAACCTGCTCACCAATGTTTGTTGCTATTTATATACTTAATTCTTTTACTTTATAAACTTCGACAATGGCATGTTTTAGAAAGATAGCCCTGCTTCAGTATCCTTCTTCTGCATTTATCAGGCTAATAACATTTTACCCTTGATATCACCCATATAGACAAATATTTTTTAATTGACTTTATAGTTTAGACTCCTTATTTGTGTTTTTGCTTTACCTACGCCTCTTTGTACCCAGCATTTTTTTTCCCCTCTCTGACCTTTAGGTTTATAGAAGTGTACTATTGAGAAATATTCCAAGAGAAGTTGTCGCATACAACAAAAACATACATAGTGATTCTGAAATGACCAATTGTGGTAAGTTGCCCAATTTAACAATCATATGTAACATCACTTTGATTATAGTGTATAAACAAAATATAGTGGCTATTAGGCAGAATGAAATCAGTGAGGTAGGTAGGGTTGGATAATACATTTGTGTTTTGGAAAGAAATAAGTTGAAGATAAGTATAGGTCAGGTACCTCCCTCCAAAGAAGTTATGTATTGAAGTAATTAGTTTGTCCTATTTAACTGTGTTCAGCAGTTTCCTTCTCTACTTATACACATTAATAAAACACATAAATCTGGGCCTCCCTGGTGGCGCAATGGGTTAAGTCGCAGCACTATGAAGCTACCCAGAGCCACTGCAGCATGAGTTCGATACTCGGCCAGGGAGCTTCCCACATGGCACAGCAGACCTCTCCTGTCTCACCTGCTACTCCCCTCAGCATTGTATTTCAGTAGATCTGCCTGTGTGTGTGTGTGTGTGTGTGTGTGTGTGTGTGTGTGTGTGTGTGTGTGTGTATGTATACACACCATGATTTACTTAATTCCACAATGTAGTATATTTCTGTTGCTTCCAATTATACACAGCTTTGTGAGGAACATCATTGCATCTTAATATTTGGTCCACATCGTTAGGATAAATTTCTAGGGGAAATTGACTGCATCAAAGACTTTTTTTTTTCTTACGTCATTGTTTATTTTTGTACAGTATTTGATTTCTCCCCTCAATATATACCCTTTATGGTATAGTCCATAAATCTCCTTTTACCACATCACCGCGAACCATTGCCATAGTCCCTTGTGCTCTTCCTGCCCCTGTATAAAGACATTTTTTTTTTAATTACAAATATCCATGATCATTATGGTGTTCACTGGAACCTGAACTTAAGATCTTTAATAATAATTTCCTAGAGCCTGACCCTATTTAAGGATATAAAGGCCAAATTCAATTCTTTTAACAAGTCTGTGTTCAGGTAACACATACTCTGTTTCCTAGAGCTATGGCTTCATGCTATAACACAGATATGTACACACCTAAGACCATCACCTTGGGAAGAACAGTTATGATTCTATAAAAAAATGATAATGTATAGAACAATACTATTTTAAAAACTACACAGTTTATGGACCCTGAGCTGTTAGCTTTCCAGCCTAACATAAAGTTTCACTCAAGGCAAATTCCAAGGTTTTTATACATAGGATTCTATTAACCTTCAAGCTAGAAACAAGATGCATCAGAGTTTAGGGCTGGGCATCATCCATAATAGTAAGCCCCACAGACCTCACTGGGATCTCTCATCCTTTTTATGCTATTGTGGTTAGTACCTCAAATATTTTAACCAAAATAATATTTTAAGTACTTCTAATTTCTCCAACATAAGCCAGTTTTTAGCATATGTATAATTAATAAACGGTCACTATTTTCATCAATTAAAAAAACATTTCTGACTTTGAGTATGTTAATTAGCAAAGCATTGGTCACTGTTATCTGCCTAACAGTAACCCTTATAGTAGCCTGTGGAGAATGAGCTTTCTGATTAAAACCCAGGTCACTGCTCAGGGACAATAGATTGTTCATTACCATGTTAACAGGCATCCCACACTGGCATTTGTGATTAGAACACCGGAAGACCCAGACTGTAGCTTGGTTTAAGCAATACAAACATAATTTTCAAATGTATGTTGAAAACTACTTTCTCAGATGCTTGTTTTAAGGATTAAAAAGAACAATGTGTGTGTATATATGTGTGTGATACTAACACGATGCCTGCTCATCCTAGGTCCTCAGTAAGTATTTTTGTTATTTGGTTATAAGCAATATAAAATTTATTGGGCCTCCCTGGTGGCACAATGGGTTGAGTGCAGCACTGTGGAGCTCTCGGCAGCTGTGGCAGGAGTTCTATGCCCTGCCGGGTAGATTCCCACATGAAGCAACAGACCTCTCCTGCCTCGCCTGCTGCTCCCCTCAGCAGTGTATTTCTGTCGATCTGCCTGTTCTGCTCCCCACTCTGTCTCTGGTAAACCCTCTCACCACCCACACCTCTGGCCTGCACCCCAGCTTGTATGCATAAATAAATCTTTAAAAAATATGTATAAGATTTATTATTAATGCATAATTTTTAATGCCCTTTTTTTAAGCTCATTTGTATGACTTTATTCCTTAAAATTTTTCAGCTGTTGAAAGCTAGGTCATACATACACACAAAAATGGTTAAAGCAAATTCTCGCAATGGACAAAATTCTCTTTTCATATAAAATGTATAAAATGGGCAGCTACCAATTGATAATTCAGTGATTTTATTTGCATTAAACCACTTTGCAATCACAAGTTAGATGACCAATGTAAAGAGAACACATTTTTATGTGTTTTTAGATTATAGTGATGCCTTTTAGAGGTCATGAGAAATTGCCAAAGTGTTACTGGAATGGTCTAAAAATCCTGAAGTTTTAGTATTGCTGTGCTGGTCAAGCTCTTTGATGACTCTTTGATTTATAAATAAGTTCTCGTCTTTCTTTCATCTTACTTTCTCTATTTTTAAGTGATAATTCGTCACAGTATGTACAAAGAACCTAGCATCAGTCAAGTGAGCAGTTCCTCTGCAAGTGATGGATTGGGGATTTCTTTTTTTTTTTTTTTTTTAAGATTTATTTGTTTATACATACAAGCTGGGGTACAGGCCAGAGGTGTGGGGCAGCGAGAGGGCTCACCAGAGACAGAGTAGGGAACAGAACAGGCAGATCAGAAGTACACTGCTGAGGGGAGCAGCAGCAGGTGAGGCAGGAGAGGTCTGCCGCACCATGTGGGATTCTCCCCGGCCGGGCGTCGAACTCGCATTGCTGCTGCCGACAGCTCCACAGCACAGCGCTTAACCGCTGCGCCACCAGGGAGGCCCCGGATTGGGGATTTCATCAATGTGTACATCCCAAACTTTTTGGGTGTCTCCAACCTCTGACATCAGTTCCCCTGAGAAGTGGATATCTACTATTCCCTCAATACCTCTTCCCTTGGATGCAATTATATGGCACATGAAACCATATATTAAGGGTGCAGTTGCGGGCTACATGAAAACCTAGGATAATTCCCCTTCTCCCTGCTTTCGCCTTAGAGCTTTGGAATTCTTTTTTTTTTTTTTTAAAGATTTATTTATTTATACATACAAGCTGGGGTACAGGCCAGAGGCGTGGGGTGGCGAGAGGGTTCACCAGAGACAGAGTGGGGAGCAGAACAGGCAGATCAGAAATACACTGCTGAGGGGAGCAGCGGGCAAGGCAGGAGAGGTCTGCCGTACCATGTGGGATTCTCCGCGGCTGGGCGTCGAACTCGCATCGCGTGCTGCCGACAGCTCCACAGTGCAGCGCTCAACCGCCGCGCCACCAGGGAGGCCCAGAGCTTTGGAAAATTCTGAAGTCAAATAACCAGGCAAAAAAATTCAGTGTGTCACTCTGGATCTCTACAGATAATATCTCCATTCTTCTTCAGTCTTGCTCCTTCAGTGGTAGCCTATATAAAACCACATCTTAGTTGCTTGACATTGTCATATGATAATTAAAAAGTCTTATTCATGGCAGCAGTAGGGAAATTTATGTCACTGTCTCATTTCACAAATATACATCAAACATATACTATGATATTAGTCAGAGATCCTTACTTTCTGGGGAGAAACAAATTTGTAACAACTGTAACAGCAGCCAAGCAAACCTTTGATTTCATTCTCTCTCTCCCAATCTTTTATAAGTTCTATCTCCTAATGTCTGTGTATTTTTCCAACTGTTAAACTTCTCAGCCTTGATTATACTAACATATATTCTGAATTTCTAAGGATATAATATATAGCAATTCCTCAACTTATTTTATCACATAGCTTTTTTTTTTTTTTTTTTTTTTTATTTATACATACAAGCTGGGGTACAGGCCAGAGACGTGGGGCGGCGAGAGGGTTCACCAGAGACAGAGCGGGTAGCAGAACAGGCAGATCAGAAATACACTGCTGAGGGGAGCAGCGGGCAAGGCAGGAGAGGTCTGCCGCACCATGTGGGGTTCTCCCTGGCCGGGCGTCGAACTCGCGTCGCTGCTGCCGACAGCTCCACAGCGCAGCGCTTAACCGCTACGCCACCAGGGAGGCCCTATCACATAGCTTTTTTATGCCCTCTTAAGATCTTTCACAAATAGCAACAATGAAAATGATGTCCATTTGGGACTGAGATCACTGTGAAGATTTCCTGGTGTTGCTTGGCTCTTGGACCATATTTGAGTTTTCTGGTTTTCCTAATGTTCCAAATGTTTGCAAGCCAGTGCATTAAGATTGAGACCTTTTTTTCATATGCTGAATTCCTTTTAATTGCCAGTGATTTTCTTAGCTCCTCTCAGCAGATGTTTCTTTTATGTACAAGTGGACGATGGTTTGTAATATTCTTCCCCACAAACAAATGGGATAGTTTTGCATATTTCTCACAAGCTATCTCAGAGTTAGACCAATAAATAGGAAAGCAACTTAGGGCAAGGCCATCATTTTGCATTTGAGACACTAGCTATAAACTGAGCATTAGGATTCTTGTTGTACATGGGAAAATAAGACTCTTTGAATACCTGTCATCTGCCAACTATTTGCAGAAAAATAAATACGAGCAATTCATCATTGTTCTTCCTTTTCACCTACCTATGAAGATATGCTTTACCTTCTAGAATTCTTTCCAACTTTAACAAAGAGTTAGTATGAATATTTGCAGGCCTTTTTGTTAGCTGAAGCTCAAGGTTTGCCTCTGCCAATCTTATTTGGACTCAGTTTAGCTAAACCTTAATCCTCTAAGGGACACCAGTCATAGCTCAGAAGGTATAGTTGTGGAAAAGGCTTGCTGAAATAGTATCTAGAGAAATGGAGCACCCACCTTAAATTTACATGTTTGCATTTCTCTAGATTCCAATTTAATTATATATAATATAGATGAATTTCTGAAGCTTCTAAAAACATAAATTGCTTTACATATACAGTTTTTTATATTATAGAGTCATAATTCAAATCACCAATTTACATATTCAAGCATATAACTGAATTCTTTCAGCAAACTTGGAAGATGCTGCAAAGACACCTGAATGTTCCAGTATACCAGTGAAAGAGGAAAGAGGTGATCTTATCAAATTTTACAATACAGTATATGTAGGAAGAGTGAAGTCATTTGCATTGAAATACGATTTGTCAAATCAGGACCATGTGGTATGTTTTATGTTTACTTTCTTAATATCTTACTTGGATTACTATGGGTCTGTTTTGCTAGATAAATGTTTCAGATTTTAAAACCTGATTGATGATTTATATAGGAAAAAAATATACTTGTAATTAATCAGAGTGATTAAGGATGTCATACAACAGAGACCTTAGGAAATCATGGAAATTTTATCTATACTATGATTATGTTGCTAGAAACTATGTAGGCATACAGATAAGAATGAGATAGGTACATGGAAAAATGAAAAAAATTTATTCTGGTAATTTTTTTTCTTGTTTCTGGTTTATATTGTCATATTTATAAGATAAATGTTTTTCTCAAGATAAAAAAGGAAATAAACCTGAATCATTAATAGAGCAACACTAAGAAATATTTATGCAGACCCTAAATCTGGTAGTACCAACAGGCCTGTGAAAGCATTACCAGTGTTTAACCTGAGGTTGGTTCACAGGAGACCAGACTTTATTTATAAGATAAAGGGACCTTAAAAAAAAAAAGAGGGGCTTGGGCCTCCCTGGTGGCACAACAGGTTAAGTCTCAGCACTTGAAGCTATCCGCAGCCACTGTAGCACGCGTTTGATCCCTGGCCAGGGAGCTTCCCACATGGCACAGCAGACCTCTCCTGCCTTCCCCTTGCTGCTCCCCTTAGCAGTGTACTTCAGTTGCTCTGCCTGTTTTGCCCCCCACTCTGTCTCTGGTGGATCCTCTCACCACTCCTCACCTCTGGTCTACCCCCCAGTTCTTGTCTGCATAAATAAATAAATCTTTTTTTTTAAAGGGACTTCATACAAGTTGCATCCAGCCAATAACCATGTCTATGTATCTGTGTGTGTATACATTTCTGTTCTTGTCCCTTTCAAGGAATGTGGTCTGGGATCTTCAGAGGCCATGACTGCTCATCCTACTCCATCAGTTCCACCGCTCACCTATCATGTGCTGTATTGTGAATATCTCTATCATTAACAAATTGAAATTATCTTCAAGTGAAGATGATGAATGAATATTAAAAAGTCTTTTTCATTTATTTTTGGACTAAAGACATTATACAGAATAGTAAAGAAAAGTGCAGTCCCTAATCATCTATTTCTAAATGTTTTGTATTTCAATATAAAGTCTTAACCATTTCATTAACAGACTCATTTTATATTGGACTATTCCAACTGGCTCATAGAATTCTCAGTCTCTCTTATTCTCTCTGCTACAGCTTGGCTACTGCTTTCGTTGGGGGGATTTGTGAGTAGAAAGAGTCTTACTGCCAGTGTTAGAACATTGAATATTCTTTCTGTTTCCTGAATATGGACATAAAGTTCCTATGTTCTGGACTTATTCCTGGATTTCCTGAAAGATACCCAGGAAAATGAATTTTAGTTTATCTCTTAACAACTGCAGGGACAGGAGGAATAGTGGACCATTTCTTTTGTTTCCACCATAAATAAACTCTTCCAATATAACTCACTTCTCCTAAGTAGGAAATGCCAATAAGAATGAAAATACAGTGGGATTTAAAAAAAGAAAGAAAAATGTTTTATCTTTAAAAAACTTATGGTTATTTCAGATGGAAGCTCCACCCCTCTCTCCTTTTCCACATATTAAGCAACAGCCAGGCTCACCCCGTCGCGTTTCCCAGCAGCACTCCATTTATGTCTCTCCACACAAGAATGGGTTAGGTCTTACACCAGGGAGTGCTCTCCTGTACAAGTTCAGTGGCAGCCCTTCTAAGGTAAAGTACACTCAAACTTTACTCCATAACAACATATGTACATATGTTACAAATTGGATTTCATATTACCAATTAGTAATCTTTACTCTTACTCTTTGTATGCAAAGTTACTACTAAAATGAGCAGTTACCGTGGTAAGTTTCTTGTGATCAAAAACAAGTGTATTCAGTTGAGCTAGTTTGATCCATTACTATTGGCATAGTATTGAGGAGTTCTGTGCAAGAGCCCAGTGTGTTTTCTTGCTCAAGCATGATCTTGAAAAGGGACCAGTAAGGCAATACCTGCAAGTGGTCAGACATAGAGAATCTTAAGTTTGAGGAAAGGCCTTGGACGTGAAAGTTTTTTTGGTAGATGGTAACCAGAATAGTGAAAAGTTGGAAAACAGAGGCCTTCCCTTATTTACACAGACAGCACTAGTTATTTCCATTTTTACTCCTATAGAATGATGACACACTGACTGAGACATGATAGCTATTTTCAGATATTTCAAGGGCTGTCAAGCAGAGATGTTCAGTCTATCTCCAGACTCAGAACCAACTAGAAGAAAATGCAGTGAAACAGATTGTAATTCAGACCAAATGCAGTGACAGCTCCTTAACTCATTAGTTCCTCATTCAGTTTCACAATTATCTGGTAAGTCCCCACTATACTTAGAAAACAAAGTTGATTAATATATTCCCTTACAGATTTGTATTTCCTCTTCATAGGTTTTTTCCTAAAAGGATGTTTAGAGTAGATTCTTGCATGAAATCAAAGATGGGACCAACATTCTAAGGCAGTGATCTTGAAATCATAGGTCAGAACCATCTGGGGGGCTTGTTGAACAAAGATACCTGTCCTACTGAACCACAAAGGCTGTAGCCAGGTTCCCTCGACAGGTTGTGATGCATGGCTCTCAGGAACCACTTCTTTAAGGTCTTGCTATTCAGAGAGTGGTTTTTAGACCCGCAACTTCAGCATCACCTGAGAACATGCTAGAAATGTAGAATGTCAGACTTCACACTCTTGCCACTGAATCTAGAATCTGACATCTAGAATCTGACAAGATTCTAGATGACTGTTGAGCACATTACAATTCAAAAAATATTGTTCAAGGAGGAATATCTCACACTTAAGGGAGCATCAGAATCATCTGAAGGAATTAATAAAACATAGATTACTGGGCCCCATCCCCAAAGTGTCAGATTCAGAGGCTTGAGAATTTACATTCCTGATAAGTTCCTGGATGTCTGCTGCATCTGGCCTACTGTCCACACTTGAGAATTACTGTCATAGGTAGATCAAATTTTAAAACCACCTGAATAGATTAGGTCTAATCAACCTTTGTTAGGCTGGCATACATTTAAAAAACAATCTTTACTCCAGTGTTTAGCTCTAATCGAGTATACAGGGCAGAAAAAAAAAAACAGCTTTGTTATTTATTTTCTCTATCTCCCCTTTTACTTACACATGTCCTCTATTTTTGCACAGAGTTTGAAAGATATCAACAACATGATAAGGCAGGGTGAGCAGAGAACCAAGAAGCGAGCAATAACCATCGATGATGATGCAGAGTCACCTGCCAAACGCCTCTGTCAAGAAAACGATGATATTTTACTTAAACGATTACAGGATGTTGTCAGTGAAAGAGCAAATCATTAATGCTAAAAGCACTTTCAGTTTGTTTGCAGGGAGTTGGGGCTCTTTCAGCCCTGTAGATGGTAAACATCACTGGGTTATAAGAAAAATTGCACCAAAATCAAGCGCTTTTTTTTTTTTTAACAATTGCCCAGAATCTAGTTGACAGAAATGTATTTTGAATTGGATTAGAAAGGAATGTTTTAAGTGCCTTTTGATGTTAGAATTTTTAAGTATTTGTTCCTTGGATTAGTTTTTAAGATGAAGTAAGAAGAATCTTAAAATTTTTTAGCTTACTTTTTAAAAAGAATCAAATCTCCCTCCTGTGCTTTGTTACTATGAGGGTAAGTATGTGTGCTTTGAGATATTTGTGTCCTTAATTTAATATTATGGGTTGGTTACCATAGCACCTGCACCACAGGTGATGCGCCAGCCTGCCTCTGACCCACTGTAGTAATTCCACATCCAGAGGCCACTACTATTCTGGGCTGTCTAGACCAAACTTCTCATGCCCTTCCTCTCATTGAGCAGAAGTATATTTGTGCCTGAACCCATGCATTACCCTCACTCTTTGCTTGCCAGCCCCAAGCCCTTTTGGCCTGGTTACATGACCCAATAAATGGGATGCTTGCTTCTTTAAACTACTATCATTTTGTTTTCCAAACTATTAATTATGCATGATTGTATAATGTATTTCTCAGAATTGGAAGCTGCTTCTCAAATCAGAAAAATAAAGTTGTAAGAAACTACATTTTCTTGTATTGAGGTAGCACCATGATAATACATGAGATACTGTTTTTGAGTTCATAAGAGCAGTCATTCTCAATGGCTGATTCCCTAAGAATAGTTAATACGTTTTTTATAATCACAGTATCATCACTTCATACTTTGTAATTGTAATATCCTTCAGAAAAAGAGCTGCTTATTACTTAGCCCCTCTTTGTTCTCACTATTATTGGTGCATTGTGAGGTTCCCATTATGGTTTATTCATTGGGGCCCCTTAGGAAATTTTCCAGTATTAGGGATACAGTTTTCCAAAGAATCAGGTGTCCAATATTCACTTTTTCTAGTGTTTCCAGAAACTGGAAGGCCATGAAAAAGCCATTCTTAGTTAATTTTGAGAAAATGTTCTCAAATGTATGTTTAACTGTAAACATTTTTAAAATGCAAAATATTTAACGTATGTCTAACCATGGCTATTTTGAAATAGTCTAAGTTTTGACTGTAAATTTGTAATTACTATTACCAGGAATTTTATTTTTTAATTTTAAGAAAAATTATTTTGGTCATATTTTCCTTTTCTGAAAATTACATTCTCATTTTTTGTGTAGTATCTACACATTATAAGCCAAATAACAAGCTTTGAATCTCTGTATATATTTTTATGTAGCTATAACTATTGTGTCATTTTCATGGTTCATAAAGGAGCATTTGTACACTATCTATATAAAAACTCTGAACATGTTTTAATCATTTTCAGTACTAAACATCAATGTATATAAAATGGCTAATAAAATGTTATTTTTGAGATTGAAAAAACTATACTTGTGCTCTTCTCTGTGTGACTAGAAGCAACTCGTTATACCGCCATATATCCTTATTTCTTTAAGGATTTATTGCTTTACATCTTTTAAATACCTTAATGTAACTTGAAAGTGAATGTTCCTGATGGTTCCCAAGGACTAAGAAGAGAATGAGGAGTGCCATAAAATAGGTACATTTTAAGATGATGAAATTATTTTGAAAGTTGACATAAATGATAGTTGCTTAAATTTACTAAATGAGACTAAATTGTACACTTTAAAATGTATGATTTTAAGTTTAATGTCACCTCAGTTTTTAAAAATGCCCTAGATATAAAGAAACAGCAGGATTATTTCAAGGTCTTCAAATGAATGTGTTGATCTAATTATGATACTGAATTGAGGAAAAGGCTTATTTCTTTTTTTTTTTTTAAGATTTATTTATTTATACATACAAGCTGGGGTACAGGCCAGAGTCGTGGGGCGGCAAGAGGGTTCACCAGAGACAGAGCGGGCAGCAGAACAGGCAGATCAGAAGTACACTGCTGAGGGGAGCAGTGGGCGAGGCAGGAGAGGTCTGCTGCACCATGTGGGATTCTCCCCGGCTAGGCGTCGAACTCGCATGGCGGGCTGCTGACAGCTCCACAGCGCAGCGCTCAACCACTGCGCCACCAGGGAGGCCCGAAAAGGCTTATTTCTTTCTGAGGAGTGCTGTTAGGAGTGTTTCTCCAGAGAAGACTCAAAATTTAAAAGTTCTTAAGATTTTTATGTTACTAGATTATATTAAATCAGATTTTTTTTTAATAAGAAAGGTGATATTCCTGCTTATCTTTATTTTTGTTCTTTTATAGTACTTTCACTAAGTCAACAACATTACTGGCTGCCTATGCTAAGTCTGGCCCAGCCCTTTGCTAGGTACCAGAGATATAAAAATGAGCCAGAAATAGTTCCTCTCCTGAAGATACAATATTTGTAGGCATGAAGATAATGTGTTAAGTATAGTAAATTATTTCTCTGCAGAGAGCATAGTGTTAGCACACAGAAGGGAATGATTCACTCTACCTGGGCAAGTGTCAGGGAAATCTAAAATCACTCTAAAGGGGGGACTAGATAGTGTCTAGTCCGTAAGGTTGAAGGTCTAGTCCTTAAGGTTGAATAATGCAGTAGAAGAATTCAGAGAGCACAAACTATAGACAGGCCCAGGGGCACAAAAGTGCTATAGCCTTGGGAATTGCTGGTAGTTTAGTGAGACTGGAGTGTGGTGTACATATGAAAAAGTACAGCAGAAAGGTAGGCAGAGGCCTTTCTTAGTTGGACTTTGAAAGCCAAGTTAAGGAATTCAGGCTTGATCATTTCCAGTAGGTGTCAATACTGACTGCAACTGGGGAGATTTGAACAACACACATGAGTGGGTCCCTCCCCTAAGATTTCTGGTTTATTTGGTTTGGGAAAAGTATACAATCAGGATTTTTAAATGTTCAGTAGGTGAGCACCTAAGACAGAGAACCAGAGCCTCCCTGGTGGCGCAGGGGTTAAAGTCAGAGCTATCAAGCTATCGCAAGCCACTGCTGTATGAGTTTGATCCCAGCCAGGCTAACCCACATTGCTCAGCAGACCTCCTGTCTAGCCTTCTGCTCCCCTCAGCAGTGTACCTCAGTAGATCCGCATGTTCTGTTCCCCAGTCTGTCTGGTGAATCCTCTCACCACCCCCACACCTCTGGCCTATACCCCAGTTCTTACATGCATAAAATAATAAATCTTAAAAAAAATTGAGAACCACTGCTATAGGCCATGGAGAGCCATTAGAGAGGTTTTAATTTTTCGTGAGTAATGACAAAACACGATGCTTAGGGCTTTCCTGGTGGCGCAGGGGTTAAAGTCTCAGAACTATCAGGCTATCACCAGCCACTGCAGCACAAGTTCTATCCCTTGCCAAGGACCTAACATGCCTCAGCAGACCTGTCTCGCCCTCTGCTCCCCTCAGCAGTATATCTCAGTAGATCTGGCTGTTCTGCTTCCCACTCTGTCTCTGGTGAATCCTCTTACCCCCACACACACCACTGGCCTACACCCCAGTTCTCATATGCATAAATAAATAAAATAAATCTTAAAAAAAAAAGATGCCTAGAGTAGCAGCTCCTAATTTCCCAAGGATAAGGATTACCCAAGAGACATATTGACAGTACAAATCTTGTGCACCACCCTTGACCAGTGGAATCATAATTTCCAAAGAAGAAGGGGCCTAGAAAAAAAAATTTTTTTGGTCAACCACTTCTCCAGCCCTCAAGCAAGTTAATAGATCTGACAGTGCTTCTCAAACTTTCAATAACTAACCATAACTAGGGGTTGTTAATCTTTTTTTTTAAAGATTTTATTTATTTATGCATACAAGTTGGGGTACAGGCCAGAGGTGTGCGGTGGTGAGAGGGTTCACCAGAGACAGAGTGGGGAGCAGCACAGGCAGATCGAAGGAAATACACTGCTGAGGGGAGCAGCGGGCGAGGCAGGAGAGATCCGCCGCACCATGTGGGAATCTCCTTGGCCGGGCGTCGAACTCGCGTCGCTGCTGCCAACGGCTCCATAGCGCAGTGCTTAACCGCTGCGCCACCAGGGAGGCCCGGGGTTGTTAATCTTGTTAAAAATACAGAAATTAGGGCCTCCATGGTGGTGCGAGGGGTTAAGTCTCAGCACTATCAAGCTATCAGCAGCCACTGCAGCTCTCCTGTCTCACCCAGTGCCCCCCTCAGCAGTGTATTTTCATGGATCCACCTGTCCTGCTCCCCACTTTGGTGAATCCTCTCACCTCCCACACCTCTGACCTACACCCCAGCTCTTGTGTGCATAACTAAATCTTTAAAAAAAAAGATATAGAAATTAAGTAGATCTAGGGTTGGACCTGAGATTCTACAAGTACATGTAATTCCAATGCTTCTAGTGGAAGGATTACGCTTTGAATTAGCAAGGTTAGGAATCTGGAAGATGATGGTTAGACTGAAATAAGAAATGAGTGGTTCTTGGGCAATTTGTTCCCTTAACGGACATTTGGCATGGACTGAAGACATTTTCTCAATTTTGGATATAACTGGGGAAATGTTACCTAGTGGGCAGAAGCCAGATGCCGCTAAACATCCTACAATGCACAGCACAGCCTCCCACAACAAGGGATTATCCAATCCCAAATGTCAGTAGTGCCAGTCCCTAAATTGTAAACACCTGGGCAAGAAGAGCCGCACACTTTAGGATACTGGTAGTACGAACAGAAGAAAAACCATAGAGGGTCACCTAACTCTAGGCATGTATAGAGTACCAGTCAGGAATGGCTTCATAGAAAGATGATTCCAGAAAGGATTAATGGCAGTAGATTCCAGATGGGGGTAACTAATACAGTAAGGTTATTTGGTATCAATGACACCCTAAAGAGGAGAAAATGCGCCCAGGCTTCCAGCTCTAACATCTAGGCAGTGATTCCATCAAATTTCCCAGTGGTGAGAATCACCTTTGAAATCTTATTTACCATACAAATTCAATAATGTGGCACACAGATGGCTTTGTTTATGCATCCCAACTATTCTTCTAAGAGAAGCTTGGGAAGTACCTGTCTAGAGTCCAACAGCCAAGAATATGCAGATCCAGGTCCAAATATCCTTCCTCACACTGCACCACCAAACCATTATTTACTTACTTCAGTTAGGTCATCAGCACATCAGCACCTCTCCTGTCTTGCCCGCTGCTCCCCTCAGCAGTGTATTTCAGTCAATCCACCTGTTCTGCTCCCCCCTCTGTCTCTGGTGAATCCTCTCACACCCCACACCCACACCCCCACACTTCTGGCCTATACCCCAGCTCTTATATGCATAAATAAATCTTTTTCCAAAAAAATTCTCGTGAGAATTCCCCCAAACCCACCACCAGGCAAACTTTTCTGAACTTCCTCACTCCCTGTTCTTTAAGCCCATTACTCATCTAACTCCCTCACTCCCTGCTTTCTAACACTCCTCTCACCGCTGCCCCCCCCCACCTCTGGCCTACACCCCAGCTCTTATATGCATACATAAATAAATCTTAAAAAAAAAAAAAGAAGATGATTTATGGAGCACATACCAGGAAGTGATCTTTGGATTTGGATTTACATGTGTGTACGTACACAATTTGTTTATTATGAGGTAAGAAAATCTTACACGAAATTGTTTAAAGAGTTTTTGCTTGATTTGGGGGTTTGGGTAGATAGAAAAAAAGGAATGTGCTGATGAGGCTAAGTTCAGTAAAGGATGAAGAGGAAGTAGAACAAAGAACCAGAGTGTCATGGCAACTGGCACTGAGAAACAGCAGCACTGGTTTAAAAGGAAGCTGTGGAGAGATGCAAAACCATAAGCACTAAAATAATTGCTCGGTTCAGCTGGGTGGGTAGAAGCAAAAGGAGGAAAGGTAGAGAAGAATTTTGGGGGGATATTCAAGTTTTGAAGCAATGGGTTTTCAATTACTTGAATTTACAATCTTGTCCTAAAATGCGAGACTGGCGTCAGAGAAGAGCAGTCATTTCTCATCATGTGCACAGGGTCTGTGTCTAGTATGTGTTTGCTACCAAGTTGTGGAATGACTGACTGAATGGGATCACACCTGTAACACAGTTGAGTGAAGTGGCAGTCCGGAAAGTGCCCAAGCTCTGGAGGCAGCTTTGAATCTCAACTCTGTCACTTTGACCAGTCAAGTGTCCATGAGCAAATAACCAACCACACTGTGTTAGATCTTGAGCCCTTAGAATAGCAGACTGGGGTGGGGGTAGGGGAATAAGAAATATGGCATTAAATTATACTTTTTAATAGAAACAAGCAAATAGAGGGCCTCCTGGGTGGCTCAAAGGGTTAAGTCTTAGCATTATCGGCAGTCGGCAGCCACTGCAGCACGACTTCGATCCCCAGCCTTCAGCTGTGTATTTCAGTCAGTCCATCTGCCTGTTCTGCTCCCCACCCTGTCTCTGGTGGGTCCTCTCACCCGCCCACACCTCTGGCCTACACCCCAGCTCTTGTATGCATAAATAAATAAATCTTAAAAAAAATAATAAAAAAAAACAAGCAAGCAAATAGAAAATTAAGGTTCTCCATAGCAACTACTTTGAGTAAACCCAATGATTTAGCCTAAAATCCTGCTGCTAGCACCTTCTATTATCCTGGAAACCTTGCTGTGGTGCCACCCACAATTTTTTAAAAATTATTTTAAATTTATGTATTTACTGCAAGTAACATTGGTTTGCATCACTGTATATGATTCAGGGGAATGGGGTTATACCTGCTCAGATGTGTATCACTGCACCACCCACTGCAGAGCAACCACATCCTTCTACAGTATACCACTGGGCCCTGCCCTCACTCTGTACCCACCCCCGCCCGCACAAGTTTCATAAACACAATTTTTTGAACCTAAACATAGTAGGCTTGGAAACTATATTCATCCCCATTCTTCCCCTTTTCTGTATTGCACACTAATTGTATTAAAGTTCCTTTCCATCCAAGGTCTTACACACTAGAGTATGTTTTGTCTTGATGCAGCAAATGGCAGAATCTAGAGTGGGCAGGTTTGGGAGTTGGGGGTGCCCCCTCCCTGTTCCATAACAGATTCTGTATGGAAACCTAAAGATAAGTCTAATAGAGTCTGTGGACAGGCATATCCAGGGCCCTCTAGTAGTCCAGAAATACTGTAGAACTTGTGAAATGCAAGAAAACACCTACATTTTAAGTCATTTCAGGATCTTTCCGTTTTGCTTCTTACCCATCTTTGCAAGTGGTAAGATGTTGGCAGCCTGGTGGCCTTTTAGGTTTGTTTCTCTGAAACACGGCCAAGGACAAGCCTTGGAGGAGGGTGCCTTCAATTCAGCCCAAGATCCCCAGCTCAGGACTGTGGGGGGATTTCCACAGATCGATCGTGTGCACATTCTTTTCTCAACACCGCCTTATTGGCACCGCCCTGGTTTCTGTTTCGAGCTGAGCCTTTTCCCAGAAATGCCCCAGGCAAATTTGAGGACCATTGGATTGTCAGGGCGCCTGCGCAGGGAGCCGGGTGGCTATAAAGTGGCTTGAGAAGCCAGGCCCCTACATCTGAGCTGTCAGTGCGCCTGCGCGGGAGGCTGTGGGTGGGGGCCCGCAATGCCGAGCTGACTCGCCACCAGGGCTTGACAGTCAGTGCGCTTGCGCGCGGAGCGGGCTCGGGGGTTCTTGACTGTGTGGAGCCGGGCGCTGAATGTGGCCATGGAGAGTTCCCACTCAGAGCAGCCCCCCAAGCGGGCCCGATGCGATGGCAGTCTGAGAACGCCGCCAAACACTCCTACCGTAGAGGCGACGTGGTCCGCGGACTTCGAGAGCCTCCGGTGCCATAAAACCTGGGATCCGGAGCAGGTGTGCGCCTTCCTACGGCGCTATGGCTTCAATGATTCGAAAGTGCTGCAGCGCTTCCAAGGTAACGGGGAATAAGGCTTGAGGGGCCGAGGGATGCGACCCGAGGCGGGGACAGCTGGGACTGAAGGGAGGGCCCCCTGAGACAGTGAGCAAAGAGCCTCTACGAGGCCTCAAAACGGAGAAGGGGGATCTGATGCGGGCGGCACCAGCAGGGGTGGACTGAGGCGGGAGCGCCCTGGGAGAGATGACCTGAGGCGGAGAACGGAAACCTGAGGCGCGGCGGAGAGCCCTGTTGAGAGGGGCCAGAGGCGGGGAAGGCAGGTCTGGCGCCTGAGGCACCGAAGGGGGACACCTGAGGTAGGGGGCTCCCAGGAATGATACCCTGAGATGGAGGGAGGCGAACTGGGATGTCTGGGTCTCATGGGAAGGAAGAAAGAAAACTTTGGATTACAAACCTAGGCAGCGCAGTTGCTGCAATTCTGCTGGGTTTCTTCAGGGACTTGTTACCCCAGCGCTGGCCAGGAGAGACTCAAGTCCCTTTTAGTTAGAAGAACGGTTTTCCCAAGCCTTGGTCGGGTGGTTGCTGTCATTCGGGCTCCCCAGCCTCGGGCTCCGTGCTGCCGCAACTCCGGCACGCTTGCCAAGTTAGAGTATGTTTTAGTGCTAAATAGCTTTTGCTTTACTCTCCCTGCCGCCCCAATTTGGGTTTTCCTCAAAAGGGAGGAACTTGTTTTGTTAATGTTGAAGTATGTTACGGGTTCCAGTTACGACAGAGTCAGTCCGATGTAATCACAAAGCGGTGGTTTATTGCTAGCTCGAGCTAGGGTCCCAATTAGCCCGAAGTACCCACGCAGCGGTCTAGTAGGCTGAAATGGAGACCCCAGCACAGTGTTGGTGCAGCTTATAAAGGCAATTACAGATACAAAGGAATTTAGCAACTATACAGAATTTGGCAATACATCAAAAAGGGGGGTGATCTCAAAGTAGATGGTCAGGGCTGTTATCTTTTGGTGTCCCTGAAGCCTTTTGCCCCTGCTGGGGGAGTCTATAGACTGAAGTTTTTCTGCCGCCTGGGGGAAGTTTATCTCAGGTTGCAGTCCTTCCAAGTTTTACAGCTGCAGGGTGCCAGACTGTGGCACCTTGCTTTATCAATGGCCATTGACATTCTTACTTTCACATACTTCTACATTAATATCTATATCCAAAACATAGTATCCCACAAGAGCCCACAATTGTTGTTGATTGTACTTCACAGTTTGATAATGATCATGTTTTACTCTAAACCTGAACATTTGGGATGTTCAGTTGACCAGCGAAATCCCTGCAACCCACAGTTTGGTCGCATCTCACGTGAGATGGGTAGGTTGCGAGTGGAGTGTTAAGTGACTTTACTGACTCAAGTTCAAGCAGCCATCCACCCACTTGAAATGTATTCAGCTCTCTGTGATGGGTGTGAAGCCTACCCTCTGCCCTGTCCTCTGCTTGTTCTAGAGAAGGGTGATGTGGTTTGCAAATCCAGCAAACTTCTGCAATTGTGGGTCCCTGTTTCTCTGTGCTGGGGACTCGGGTCAAAGTAAAGCTAGTAGTTCAAGTACTGAAGATAGTTTGAATGGATGTGGGAAATTGTACCTCTTTTCCTTCCTGGCCCTCTGTACTCTGCTGGAATGGTTTTTGTTTTTTTCTTGGAGTAGCAACAGATGGTGAAAAAGGAGTTTAATTTTCTGGCTCGAAAATGTGATTGGCTAAGTTGTTGGCTGTCTGTTCAATGGTGTTCTGTGGATTAACTCATCTGCCTCCAGAATGATCTGTTCTCTTGAATCCACCGTCTAATATAATGCTACCAGAAGACACTGCTTATTTTTAGTTGGTGTTCAAATTCCTTCAAAAATTCCTTCTGGGCCTCCCTGGTGGCGCAGCGGTTGAGCGCTGCGCTATGGAGCTGTCAGCAGCGCGCGATGCGAGTTTGACTGACGCCCAGCCGGGGAGAATCCCACATGGTGTGGCAGACCTCTCCTGCCTCGCCCGCTGCTCCCCTCAGCAGTGTATTTCTGTCCATCTGCCTGTTCTGCTCCCCACTCTGTCTCTGGTGAACCCTCTCGCCACCCCACGCCTCTGGCCTGTACCCCAGCTTGTATGTATTAAAAAAAAAAAATTCCTTCTTTGCTTTGTCAGTCAGTCTTCTCTCTCTCTCTCCTGCAGACCCCTGAACTTGTGGTTGCCCCCCCCCCAAACCTGACAAGCACTAAAAACGTGGATTAAGCCCCTCATCAGCTTTCCCTGGGCTCAGAGCTGTCCAGGATATTATCCTGACAAACACCAATAGGGTCATTTTCCTTGCTGGTCCCTCCATTCTGCTTCTCTGTCTGCCCTTCCTTCACTTTATAAAAAGCCTCACAATTTTCTGTTTGATTTTGAGCTTCTGGCAGATTTCTAAAATGGGAACTTTCTCACTATTCTAATAGCCTTTCTAATTAGTCTCCCTATTTAAGTCCAGATGTTTTTATTTGACACACCCAAGCACAAGGTGTCTTTTTCACTCCAGAGGGGAGTTTTACAGGGCCTCTGAATTACAGTCTCCATAAATATCTCAAATAAAAGTCTTGTCTTCATTTACAGATGAAGTTCTTTTTAAAAAAAAAAATTAGTTATTTATGCATACAAGCTGGGGTGCAGGCCAGAAGTGTGGGGAGGTAAGAGGGTTCACCAGAGACAGAGCGATGAGCAGAACAGGCAGATCAACTGAAATACACTGCTGAGGGGAGCAGTGGGCTAGGCAGGAGAGGTCTGCTGCGCCATGGGGGAATCTCCCCAGCCGGCATCACCGCAGCTGCCCATAGCTCCACAGCGCTGTACCCACCTTGTTGAGCCACCAGGGAGGCCCCTGCAGATGAAGGTCTGACTGGTAACTGGGTGAATTCTTTTTTTTTTTTTTAAGATATACTTATTTATGCATACAAGAGCTAGGGTGTAGGCCAGAGATGTGTTTGGGGGGTGTGTGTGAGAGGATTCACCAGAGACAGAGTAGGGAGCAGAACAGGTGGATAGAACAAAATACACTGCTGAGGGGAGCAGTGGGCAAGAGACAGGAGAGGTCTGCTGCACCATGTGGGAAGCTCCCTGGCTGGGATCAAACTAGTGCCTGTGGCTGCAGATAGCTTCATAGTGCTGAGACTTAACCCCTTGTGCCACCAGGGACGCCCTTTGAGTGAATTCTTTAAATAATAGTAAAAATTAAGTGATGGTTAGTTAGCATTTATTGAAAGTTTACTTTGTGTGAAGTAATGTACTGTGCTCTTGGTGTTTTTCTTATACAGTATAACTCTGTTTGAATTCAGTTATGCTCATTTTAGGGGTAAGGACCATATGGCTCTGGAAAAAAATGGTTAAATATATCACACTATGTCGTACAGCTTATGGAAGATAAGACAGTCTTATCAGTTTAAAATGATGTACCTTAATAATTGACCAGAGGTGCCTCCTAGTGGCGTAGGGGTTAAGTCTCAGTGCTGTCACCTCTATGGCCTGAGTTTGATCCTAGACAGGGAACTGACCCACATAGGGCACAGCAGACCTCTCCTGTATCACCTGCTACTCCCTCAGCAGAGAATTTCAGTAGATCCGCCTGTTTTGCTCCCCACTCTGTCTCTGGTGAATCCTTTCCCCTCCTCTCCCCGCACCTCTGGCCAACACCCAGTTCTTCTATGCATAAATAAATAAATTTTTTTTATAAATAAATAAATCTTTAAAAAAGAATTGACAAGAAATGTGTCTATGACATATTAGCTGTAAAAAAGTAAGTCATAAACAACATAATCATATTTATATAAAATTACCTAGTTGCGGGCTCCCCGGTGGCTCAACGGGTTAAGCATAGCACTCTGAAACTATCCAGAGCCACTGCAGCATGAGTTTGATACCTGGCCAGGGAGATTCCCACATGGTACAGCAGACCTCTCCTGCCTCGCCCACTGCTCCCCTCAGCAGTGTACTTCAGTCAATTTGCATTCTGCTCCCCACTCTGTCTCTGGTGAACCCTCTCACCACCCAGCCCCAGCTTGTATGCATAAATAAATAAATCTTTTAAAAATAAATAAATAAATAAAATTACCTAGTCGCATAAATACCTTAAATGATATTATCCAAAATATTAACAGTGGTTATCTATTGGGAGAATTTAAATTGTTATTTTATGCTTTCTGTGTTTTTATTTTTTTTTAATTTATTTTTTATTTATACATACAAGTTGGGGTACAGGCCAGAGGCGTGGGGCGGCGAGAGGGTTCACCAGAGACAGAGCGGGAAGCAGAACAGGCAGATCAGAAATGCACTGCTGAGGGGAGCAGCCGACAAGGCAGGAGAGGTCTGCCGCGCCATGTGGGATTCTCCCCTGCCGGGCGTTGAACTCGGTTACTGCTGCCAACAGCTCCACAGCGCAGCGCACTTAACCGCTGCGCCACCCGGGAGGCCCAACTTCCTTTCTGTATTTTTAATTGTTGAATTTATTTACATTATTTTTACATGATAGAAAAATCCAAAAAAATGCCATTTTCACTTAAACTCTTTATTTTTGAAAATTACTTCCTCATCTTGTTAGCTTCAAAAAGATGTTTTTTGTTTTAAAGTAGTCTAGAGTTTTGAAATCTGAGGTCAGGAAGGACTATAATTATATAAAAAGAGAAAGAAAAAGAAATCATACATAAGTCGTTTGAGGTATAGTATTGCATGCTTTTCTTGGAGGTTTTAGAACTAGGTTAACACTTTGGAAACCCCTCAGGCTATTTTTTTACATGACTAAGAACAATAGACTTTCCCCTACCCCAGAAAGTGGTTAACTTGGTAAAACCCCACAGGTTGTTGTTGTTGTTGTTTTTAATTAATTTATTTCTTGCAACTGACCTTATGCAAATTTACTGAAATATTTTTTAAATTATCACCTTATCAAAAAAAAAACCTTCTTGGTATAATTATCTTATTAAAATTAAGACTTTCAAGTAGTAGTCAAAAAGTAGAAGTTGGGCCTCCCTGGTGGCGCAACAGGTTAATTCGTAGCACTATGAAGCTATCCAGAGCCACTGCAGCACAAGTTCGATCCCTGGCCATGGAGATTCCCACATGGTGCAGCAGACCTCTCCTGCCTCGCCCACTGCTCCCCTCAGCAATGTACTTCAGTCGATCTGCCTGTTCTGCTCCCCACTCTGTCTCTGGTGAATCCTCTTACCACCCCACACCTCTGGCCAGCTTGGATGCATAAATAAATCAATCTTAAAAAAAAAAGTAGACTTGACACAGTCCTGTTGACTAGTGAATCCTCAGAAAATGTTGATCTGAGTAAAGTCTGGTGGATCCAATTTGAAAGAAATCAAAAAGCATATGCTCTAAATATTGAAATCATTCATCTCTCTTCCTTTCCTTCCATAGAATGTGAAATCACAGGCTCACGACTGCCTCTTCTTAATGAGCCTCTTCTTGAGCTTTTTGGAGTAAGGTAAGAACCATAAATTCACATTGAATCCAAGTATACTTATAACATTTTATTTACATTTTAGGGATAAACTCCAAGATTGCTAATACTAACTATTCTCATCATAAATCTGTGAAGCATTTAAAAATTGTTCACCAGCTGGCAGTAGTTATTTCTGTTGTGCAATCCTGTGTTTAATCTAACTGATGAGTCATATTTTTAAAACTTTTGCTGACAAGCCTTCATGAAATTGTAGTAAATAACTTTTTATTCTCAAATTCAGAATAATTGAGTATTAAACACTAGAAAAGAAATAAGAACTGATGGGGGGGACATGTTGGCAAGAAAAATCAAGACTACAAACCTATGTTGAATATATTTCTAGGTTTTCCTAAAACTATCTTAGTCTGTAATGTTTGCTAGTATTAGATTTAGAGACACTAAACAAAGTAGTCTGGTGCTTGTTAGCTGTTGATTTGGGACAAATTATGTAATCCTTTAATTTTTGCTCCTGTGAAATGAATACTAATAATGAAACAATGTATGTAAAGTGATTAGTACATAAGCCCTTAGTAAATTGTGTGTGTGTGTGTGTGTATTTAGAGAGAAGGAGAGATTTTGATTGCTATATATGGCTGGAGATGATCCAATATTTAAATATTCCTTAAAATGGAGACTTAGTTTCTATGATGGAATTGGCAACAGTGGTGAAATATGGTCTTCTGGAATTCCACTTAGCTAAATGTTGTTTTTGGTAACTGTAACCAAAGAATCAGTACAAAGGATTATACTGAATTACCTCATGCATTAACCCTTAGTGAATAGTAATGGTAGTAGATTGTGAAAAAAAGAACATTTTAGGACAGTTAGCTGTGTTTTAATGAATGTCTTTTGGATCAGGACTTTATGACTCTTATATACCATTTCAGCCTCTTTAGTCCCCTCCAAGTCCCCCCATTACTACATCTTTCTTATGTATAAGTGTTGCTTATTATTTGAGATTCCAATATCCTTTCTTTTTAGGGAATTATAGACTTTGTAGACCCAAATGCAATTGATTTATTCAACAAATGTTTTTGGAGTGCTCATTACGTGTTAGACATTCTTCTGAAACTTGGGACACATTAGAACTGGGGTGTAGGCCAGAGGCGCAGGGGGTGAGAGGATTCACCTGAGACAGAGTTGGGGCAGAACAGGTGACTTTACTCACCAGCTGCTGAGGGGAGCAGGTGGTGAGACAGAAAAGGTCTGCTGTGCCATATGTGGGTTAGCTCCCTGGCCTGGGATTGAATTTAGGCCATAGTGGTGATATTAAGCTGAGACTTAACCCCTAGACCACTAGGGAGGCCCAGAAAGCTGCTACTTTTAAAGATCCCAATGGGATCAGCTGAAGTTCTCCACAGTGGTGCCATTGCAACTAATTTAATGTAACCGTATATTGTTCTTCTCTTCCTTCCTATTTCACTTTTTTTAGTTCCCTACTCCTGTTCCCAGAATTCATACCCTAAAATAAATTGTTTTATGTAATCTCTTGTTCTAGACTCCGCTTTCTAGGGGGAATCCAGCTTAAACAAACATTTCTTATAGTCACTTGATTTTTTTTTAAAGATTTTGTTTATTTATTTTGCATAGAAAATCTGGGGTGTAGGCCAGAGGTGCAGGGAGTGAGAGGATTCACCAGAGACAGCTGGGTCTACTAAAATACACTGCTAAGGGGAGAAACAGGAGAGACAGTAGAAGTCTGCTATGCCATGTCGGGTCAGTTCCCTGGCCAGGGATGAACTCAGGCAGTAGCAGTGATAGCTCTGAGACTTAATCCCTAGGCCACCAGAGAGGCCTGATTTTTTTTTTTAATTAACTGATTTAAAAGATTTTTTTAGGAAATAAGGACACTGTTATGTTAAATGCAGATATGGGTTGTAGGAAGCATTACATTTTGCATTAGAAATGCAGTAATAGGGCCTCACTGGTGGTACAATGGGTTAAGCACAGTGCTGTGGAGCTGCTAGCATGGCTGTGTGAGTTCAATGCCCAGAGGGGAGATTCCCATATGGTGCAGCAGACCTCTCCTGCTCGCTCGCTACTCCCCTCAGCAGTGTATTTCTGTTCATCTGCCTGTTCTGCTCCCCACTCTGTCTCTGGTGAGCCCTCTCACTGCCCCACACCTCTGACCTGCACCCCAGCTTGTATGCAAAAGTAAATAAATCTTTAAAAAAAAAAAGGAATGCAGTAATAAAATCTTTTTTTTTTACATTTTAAAAGGACAGGTTTATTAGGAAAAGGAGAAAAAGAGAGGCACCTGCAGAGTCATAGGCAGGCAGGAGAGATGCCAGAAGTAAAATCTTACTATAACCTAAGTATCTGGGCCCATGATCAGTTTTAAGTATTTATTTTGCCATAACCTTTGCCAAAACAAAAGACTCCAGAGTTGTAGTGCCTATTTTTATTTCCTTTAATCAGGAAATTCTTTATGAATAGTTTCTGTTTGGGGTTTTAAATAAATGATGAATATTGAATATTAGCCCAGGAAAGTATGGGAAGTGAGGCTGGTATTATGTTATGCTGTGACTCTTGATTATGCTCAACTGAAAGAAAAGCATTTCTAGGATTAGGTTTGTATTATCTGTTGTTCCCTATAATCTGACTTCTCTTTCTGTTAGTATAGATAATCTAGAGTTGACTATAATCTGTTACATATTCCATGAGTTATTATTAAGTAAATGATGACAGATTTGTTTAATTTTAGTTGCCAACATGAGAGAAAGGAACTGATACGTTTTATCCAAGGACTGAGTCGTGTTGATATAATGAAGGTAAGAGGAATCTGAGTTACCATGTTTTTAAAATATAAAATGATATAATAATTATGTAGAATTCATATAATTCCACATACCTGTAGCTTACTCATTTAAAATGTACAAGTCAATGTTTTTTAGAAAGTTCACAAAATTGGGCCTCCCTGGTGGCGCAGCGGTTAAGGGCTGCACTGTGGAGCTGTCGGCAGCAGCGATGCGAGTTCGACGCCCAGCCAGGGAGAATCCCACATGGCGCGGCAGACCCCTCCTGCCTCGCCCGCTGCTCCCCTCAGCAGTGTACTTCTGATCTGCCTGTTCTGCTCCCCACTCTGTCTCTGGTGAGGCCTCTCGCCGCTCCACACCTCTGGCCTGTACCCCAGCTGTATGTATAAATAAATAAATCTTTAAAAAAAAAAAAAAA
>PVIJ01016398.1:0-32864 GCA_004024925.1 Scalopus aquaticus
GACTGCGCCCGCGGGCGTTAGCGCCTGGAACGCCAGGCTGCCGCTCACCGTCGAAGTCGGTGTACACCGTGTCCTTGAGCAGCGCGCCCGAGCCGAAGTCGATGAGCTTGAGCTCCCCCGAGCGCAGGTCCACCAGCAGGTTCTCGTCCTTGATGTCGCGGTGCACCACCCCGCAGCCGTGGCAGTGGCGCACGGCGGCCAGCACCTGCGCGAAGAAGCGCCGCGCCAGGGCCTCGTCCAGGGCGCCGCGCTCCGTGATGAAGTCGAAGAGATCCTGGGCCGGCTCGGGCCGCTCGAGGACCAGCAGGAAGCCGTCGGGCCGCTCGAACCAGTCCAGCAGGCGGATGACGCCGCGCGCGCCGCCCGCCGCGCCCACCTTGCGCAGCAGCACCACCTCCAGGGGCACGGCCGCGCCGCCCTGCGGGACGCGGCGGTCAGCGCACAAAGCCGCGGGCAGCCCCGGACCGGCGCGCCCCCCGCCGCCCGCCCCGGCGCGCCCGCACTCACGAGGCTGCCCCACTCGGTCACCCGGTCCTTCACCACGTGCTTCACGGCCACCTGGGGGTGGGGGACAGGCGCGATCAGCGGCGGGGCGCGGACCGGCGCGCGGGGGGCGAGGACCCCGGTCGGCCCGGCGGCCCGACTCACCGGGAGCCCGTCGGAGAGGCGGCTGCCCGCGTACACCGTGCCGAAGCCGCCGCTGCCCAGCACGGCGCCCACCTGGTACACCTTCTCGAAGCTCTCCTTGTCCGCCTTGCCTGCGGGGAGCGCCGGAGGCGGCCGTGAGGCGCGCCCCCTGCGCCGCGGCCCCCGCCCCGGCCCGCACCCCGCGGCCCCGCGCCGCGCCTACCTGGCTGCAGGAGCTTCACCGGGAGGTGGTCCACGGCGCCCGGCCCGCACAGGTGCGCCAGTGAGCCGAACTTGGAGAGCAGCATCGCGGGCGGCAGGGCGCGGGCCCGCGGCCTCCGCGCTGGGCGCCGCCTCTACCCCGGCCCGGGCCCGCTGGGGGCCCCGGCGGCGCGCCGGGAGCTGCGGCCCTCCGAGCGCCCAGACCCGCCCGGGACGGAGGCAGTCCGCGCGGCGCAGTCGCCCGGGCCGTGCCCCGCGAGACGGCGTGGACGATCCGCAGGCCGAGCGGCTCACACGCCCCGGCCGCCTCGCCCCGGGGTTTTGGGCCGCGGCGGCGTATCCCTCCGCGAGGGCGGGGCACACCGAGGCCCCGCCCCCTCCCACCCGGTCTCCGCGGCCGCACGGATCCCCGCGAGCGGGGCGAGCCCCGAGTCGACGGCGGGGCGACCCCGGCCGCCCCCTCTCCCGGATCGGCGAGGGCCGGACGGGTGGGGGGCGCGGCGAGCCGCCGGAACTAGTTTGCGATAGTAGAGTCGCGGAGGCGCACGGCGTGGCGTGGCATGACGCGTCGCGCCCTCCCGCGCGCTCACATCCACACGCACGCTCTGCGCACGCGCAGCCTCTGCGGGCGTGGCCGAGCCGTGGGGAGGGGCCGTGGGAGCCAATGAGAGCCGGGGTTTTCAAAGGACACCGGGCTCCCAGCCAATGGCGGCGCGCGGTGGGCGGAGACTGGTCACCGCCTCCGGCCGGCCGGCCGGCCAGGAAAGGTCACTGCCGACACGGCGCCTTCCCGGCCCTGCCTGGCGCGCGCGGCTGGGGCGTGGGGTACGGAGGGCGCGGGTCCCAACGAGGGGCGGTGGTCGGGAGGCGACCCCGCGCCGCCCCGGGCTGTGGGCGAGCGTCACCGGCGGCCCGCTCACCAATGCGCGCACGTGGCCCGGCGCGGGGCCGCGGCGCCGCCTCCTCGGGGACCCCCGCCCCCCTCCCCCGGCGGCGCGGGCTGGAGGCTGACCGGGCCGGGCGCCGTCTCTCACCCCGGTGCCGCCCTCGGACCCGGCCCCTCCCTAGCCACGCCCCCCTCCGCGGAACCTTTGGCCAGCTTCCCTGCCGCCGGAGCCCTCACCTGCTCCCCCTACCTGACAGACAGCCTTCCAGGCCCAACTGCTGGCCACTGCGACCAGGGCCCCAGCTCGACCACTGCGGCGGCTGCAGTCAGGGCCGAGCCGACCTAAGCCCACGTGGCCCGGGCTGAACTTGAGCGCCTCTCTCTGCTTAGTGCATACTCCTAGGGCCTGCCAGCTGCACTGCGGCCTCGACCCAAGGTCACTGCAGCCGGGGGTGTCCAAGATGGTTTTTCCCACCTCGCAGACTCTGCTGGGGGCTCCCAGGCCAGGCCGGGATCTACGCGTGCAGGTCACCGACCTGCACCCAACTGGTGTCACCTTTGGGTGCGGCCCCGAAGGGGCTGCGTGCCCCCAGGGTCCCAGCATGGAAAGCTGGTACCCTTGGCTGAGGGAGCCCTTCGTGTGGCCCTCCAGGCCTGGTCCACTCACAGATCCTTGGCACTGTCTCCTGGTGCCTACCGGCTGGTGGGCACATCTGACTCAGCTGTGCTCCCCCGTGAGGCAGCAACCCCAGGGAAGGCAGCCTTGTGGCCAGCAACCCCAGCCCTGAGCAGCGCGGACAGAGCTGCTTCGTGCCCGCTCTGTGGGGGCACCCAGCCCTGGGAGCAGCCTCCCGCCCCTGGACTCCAGACCAATGCCCGACCGCCCACACCGCCCTGTCCTGCCTGCCCAGCGTGGCTGCCCCAAAATCCAGCTCAGCTGTGGAGACTCCGCCCTCTTCGTACCCCACAAAGCTGCTCTGGGGCCTGGGCCCTTTTGCCTGTCGGCCCAGGATGGGGTGCTTGGGCCAGCGCCCCTGGGCACCCTTCCCTGTGGGAGTGACCACCCCCCAGGCCTGGGCCGTGCAGGATGCCAGGCCCTCCTGCTTTTTCCTGGTCCTGGAAGGTCCATTCGGTGTCCTCTCAAATAGCTCTGGGCCCCGCATGCTGACCGGGCTCAGGCCAGGGCCCGCGGGGAGGGACCTCTCAGGAGGACAGCTGGGGTGGAGGGCCAGGTCCTGTCCTGCTGCCCCACTGACCTGGGGTGGCACCGACCCGTGGGGTGCACACTCCGGCCCTGCCCACCGGTGAGGGGCACTGTGGCTGTGGCACCGCAGGCTGGCTGGCCCCAGCGCCCCGCTCCCGCCCGCACGCATCTCCCCGGCACACGCGCGGACAGGAGCACCCACAGAGCTGACCACACAGGCGGGTCTCGGGCGCCTGCGTGGGGGCCACGCTCCCCCAGACCCCATTTCTTGGGCTCTGCCCGCCCCGCCCCGGCCTCCTCCCCCCACCTTGGGCCCTAGTCACCCACCCTGGGGGGTCTCGTCCACCCCAGATGCCCATGACCTCCTCCAGTGGCCCTTTCTGGCAGCACCCGGACACTCCACGGGGTGCTGAGCCCTGGCCTGGCCTCTTGCTGCCCTCCCCTAGGCCCAGAGGACCCCCACTAGCCTCCCACGGCGCCTATCAGCTCCCACCCCGGGCTGGGTGCCATCCACCCCCAGCCTGCCTTGGGCCCTCCACGGCTGCCTGGGCCGTCGGGTCCATGCCGAGCCTCGGAGTGTGGCCGTGGGCCTCTCCTGAGCCACCTTCGGCCTCAGTCCCTCACGACCCTCCCGGCCTGTGTGACCTGGCTCCGCCCCGGGACCCCAGGCACTGCACACAGGCCAGACCCACCCAGCCTGGGTGGCCCGCACGGCCCCACACCCCCAGCACCCACACTGCAGCAGGCCTGGGGCTGCGAGGGCTGGGGCACCGTGGCCTCTCACCTGCTGGGGAGGCCTGCAGATGGGGCTTTTGCAACCTTCCCCAGCGGCAACCCAGTGGGGAGGGGCCGGGAGTTGTGGGAGCCTGTGGGTGGCGCCATGTGAACTCTGGCCCAGCGGCCTCTCCCCCTGCGCCCTGCACTGGCCGCACCCCGCCCCGCCCCCTCAACCCTCCAGAGGCCGCCCCACTGCCCTGGAGAAACCAAAGATGCTGCAGCCGCCCCCCTGCCTGACCAGGGGGCCTCCCGGCTGACCTCAGACGTGGCTGGACGGGAGCCCCAGCCAGAGGCCAGCACGGCCGTAGACGGGCTTGGGAGCTGGCATGGTGGCAGGAAGGGCGGCCGCCAGACCACCGGGCAAAGGCCCCTGCGTCACCCCCAGAACCCCAGGTCTGCCCTCATCCCTGGCTCGCCCCCCATCGGCTGGGAGGGGCTGGCGAGACGACAGCGGAGGCGCCCGCAGCAGGCGCCTGACAGAGATGTGAAGAGTAACCCGTGCCCTGGGGCCTCTCCCACAGAGACGGGCGTGAGGGCCGGCGCGGAGGCCCACCCAGGAGCCCCTCCTGGAGGTCCAGGCCACCTGGCTGGCCCTCCTGCTCACCCCAGGCCCAGCCGCGCTGACCCCAGGGCTGGCCGGCGCCTGAGCCTGGGCTGGAGAGACCAGGACGGCCGCCAGGCCTGTCACCCGCCCCCTGCGGCCGACTGCTCAGTCACCTCTGACCTGCACGTGGCTCCCACAGGCGGGCTCCCTGGAGGAGGAAGACCAGCCCGCTGGTCTCCCAAGCTGACAGGGCAGGGGAGCCTGGCGCTGCCCACAAGGACGGGGATGTGCTCGGGTCCAGGAGGCTGCACGGCCCCCTGCCGCGCCCCGCCGGTCTCGCCCCGGTCCCCGGGGTCTCAGCGGCAGCAGTGGCCTCGGGGGAGCTGTGGTGGCAGCCAGCTCGGCCGCGGACAAGAGCGCGTCACGGCCAGGCACGGACCCTGCCCAGGAAGCGGTCAGCATGGAGAGGAGGGCGGGACGGAGACAGCCGCAGGTCAGGCTCCATCTGGCCCCGCCGGTCCCAGGCAGCCCCCACACAGCCCACAGCTCCCGGTGGGCCCCCTCTTTGGTTGAGAAACACGCAGGGAGCAGAGGGGAGCACCCCACGCCTAGGCACGCTGGGGTGTCTGGGTCCACGGAAGGTTCTGCTCGTGGACGAGGGTGAGAAGACCCGGCCAGCCCCGGCTGTGGCTCGGCTCGCAGAGGCGCCGTGTGGGCGGCGCCCGACCCTCCTCGGAGCCGCATCTCCTCTCGGGCCTGCCGGGAGCAGCCGGGGCCGTGGGCAGGGGCCAGGGCCTGGTAGCCTTGGCCAGGCGGAGGCTGCGGCCCCTCCAGCCCCCGTCCCTCGCAGACTCTCTCGCCGAGGGAAGTGCTGGAGGGCCCAGTGCACCCCCAGCGCGGCCCCGGGGCCAGCCCGGCTGGATAGTGACGGGCAGCGAGGCGTCTGCGGCCAGGGCCGCAGAGAGAGCCGGGGGCCTTGGGGGCCTGTTTAGGGCGGCGCCCGCCAGGGGCTGCCAACGTGGAGAGGCCGCTGGGCTGTACCCCGGGCCTCCTAGACCCCAGTGGGGACGGCAGGGGCCGGGGTGGGGGCCCTGCCTGGCCACTCTGTGCAGTGTCCTCACCCTGGGGGACCAGGTGGCCCAGGGGCAGTGGCCATGCCTCAGGTCAGGCCTGCCAGGGGCGGGGCGGCCCCGCTCACCCCCAAACGCCCCGTGCTTGACCCCGCGGTGCCACCCTCGGAGGAGCCTGGAGGGGGAGGCCCCGTCTGGCCGGGGACATCCTGGACGCCGTGGCTCTGGTCAGCCCGGGCAGCGGAGGCAGCGCCAGGGGCCCTGGGGGGGCGGGGGGGCAGAGCCAGGGCAGGCGGATCTGGGCCCCTGGCGCCCAGCCCTGCCAGTCTCGTCGCCCGTCCCCCAGAGGCCCAGGGCAGGCCGGGGCTGGGGTGGAGGGGGAGACCCCAGGTGGGCTGAGTGGGGCTGAGGCCCGGCCAGGGTGTGGCACCGGGGTGCGGGTGGTGGCGGCACACAATGGGCCCTTGTTGGTGCTGAGCCCAGGCAAACACGCGGCCTGTGCGGGCTGCACACCGAGTCTGGCCTGGCCGCGGTGCTGGGCCAGCGGGAGGGTGGCTGCGGAGCCCCGCTCCGGCCATCAATGGGCCCCGGTGCCGGCCTGCGTGCCCCCGCCGCCCCGGGCCTCACCCTGGCCCCATGGTGACTGGACCCAGAGGCGACGGACCCCAGGGAGGGGTCCCGGCAGCACTGGACACCTGGTCTGGGCGCTGGATGGACCCCGCCCGGGTTCGCGGGCCAGAGCCCACTGGGGAGGGAAGAGGCGGGCGCCCTGCCGCAGCCTGGGGTGCAGGAGGAGTCTGCCCCGTCCCAGGCCTCGGGGCCACGGAGGAGTCCAGGCCGCCCTGGGCTGGCAGCTCTCCAGGCCACTGGGGCGGGCAGGGCATTTGCATGACAAATGGGTTCTCCGAAGACGCTCCCACAGACCTGCTGCCCTGACCCTGGCCCTGGGAGGGCCCGCTGGCCCAGCCTTCCTCAGGGCGCCCAAGGCCCGGATGCAGCTGCAAAAGGGCTCCCAGGGCACCCAGTGTCTCCAAGGCCCGCGGCGGCAGGTGCGCCGCATGAGGCCCCGGCCCCCCGGCTCAGCCCCAGCCTCCCCCACCTGCTGGGTCCTGGGCCGCCGTGACCAGGGGCTGCCCCAGGTGACCCCAGGTCGCAGGGGCCTGGGGCAGGCAGCGGGAGCCCGAGAAAACGTCCTTTTCACAAACACGTATTTTAATTAAATCACCAAGTGCCCACCGGGCAGGGAAGAGCTGCCAGGCCAGCCCCACCTGTGTCCACAGGGCTGCTGGCTACAGTCACTGGCCCCAGGCCGCAGCCCCGCCGGCCACCCAGACAGGGACAAGCCTGCTGAAGACCCGAGACGGAGCTCCCGGGCCCACGCGCCGGCTCGCGCGTCCTTCGGCTTTTACTTAACGTTCTGATGAAGTTCACGTATTAAAATCATCATGGGCGTGTCGCTGGACACCGCACAGCGAGCTGGACACAAGAGCCTCCGCCCTGGACTCACTCCAGTCTGGGCCCAGGACATGGTCCGACCCCGCCGGAACTGGGACGGCCCGAGCACTGCCGCTCGGTGACAAGGGGGCAGACCCGCCTCGTGCCCCCGCCGCCATCCCTGGGACCTCAGAGGCCCACCTGGACCCCCGCGCGCGGCTACAGGGCCCTGCCTGGCCGGCGCCCCAGCACGAGTCCCCAGCCCCAGCATGGCGCCCCGCGGCACTGGCGGTGCCCTTCCCTGAAGGCCGCTGTGTCCCCACGATGCAGGCCTCTCGAGGCCATGCCCTGCTGGGGGCCGGGCTTCGGGCGCCACCTGCCAGGACGCGCTGTCGGGAGCCCAGGGGCCGGGGCCAGAGTTGGCCGAGGGCCGCCAGGCGCGGGGCTGCCCAGGCCCCCTGTACTGGAGGTTGCTCCATGTGCCCGGGGGGCGCCCTGCGGGGACCCCAGAGCCCCCACTGCCGCGGCCAGACCCCGCGGAGCCAGGCCTGAGGTCAGAGGGAGAGGCGGAGGACCGGATGGACAGACAGGCGGCTGGTGTCCAGCAGAAGCTGCCGAGAACCGCGCATGGGCGGCGGCGGCCTGGAAGTCCTGCTTCCTGTTTTCCCCACAAAGGGCCTCTGTCCCCCGGAGGCCACCCGCTGCGGCCTCCAGGCTTTCCGTAAACAGCCTTGTTTTCCGTCTCTCCTCTGCGCTCCCCACCCCGCCGGCACCACCAGCCGCCCCAGAGCGGGCGTGGCCCCAGGGCTGGTCCGGGGAGGGCAGGGAGCAGCTCCCCCAGCTCAGTCCCCCAGGAGGCTATTTGGGGTGCTGGCCGGCAGGCCCGGGCACTCGGCGGGCGGACACTAAGGTGGGCGCCGCACCTTGGACAACTCAGTGGGGGCCTCTGACTTGCTGGAGACCGCAGGGCCCACGGGGCAGGTGGGCCCAGAGGGAGGGGGCCAGCCCCACCCGGCTTGGGGGGACCCCTGAGGGGCACAGGGGCAGCCTCCTTGGGGCAGCGGGGTGGCTTGTGCCCCTTCTGGGCACCCAGCTATGGGGCAGCAGGAGCGGGCTTGGTGCCTGGTCCATGCAGCCCCAAGTGGGCCCGTGTGAGGGGCCCTGCGTGCCCTGGGGACGTGTGCTGGGGGGCTGTGTGAGTGTGGGGGTGTCCCATGGGGGGCCTGGGGACTATTTATAGCAGCTGCGGGAGGAACTATTAATAGTGTGAGTGGAGAGTGAATGGCCCATTGGCCCGTGGGGAGGGCGGGCCGTGGAGACGCCGGGGACTGGTACCCCAGCTCTCCCAGCTCCCAGCCGGCTCCCAGACAAGGGCCTGCGTTGTCTGTCACTAGCTGAGGCAGTCTGGGGTTCACCTGAGGTCCCCAGCCGGTCGCCCCTGCCCCTTTCCCTCTGTGGAGGGCTCCAGATGGCCGCACGGCGATCGCGAGAGGGGCTGTGGGCTCACGGAGGTGTGGGCCTCCACCCCCAGCCGACACTCTGGGGAGCACCCCATTTTAGCCCAAGTCCCCAGTGGACCTAGTTCAGGGCGCAAGCAGGCCCACGGGCCGCCCTCGCCTCCCGCAGCACAGCTAGGTCCGGGAGGCCTTGCGGGGTGCGGCCACAACCCCTCCCCGTGACCCCTTTCCCGGGGGAAGGGCCCCCATCCGCGCCCACCTCACGGTGGGGACGAGGGGTGCAGCCGCCACACACCCCAACCTTGGAGACACCGGCCCGCCGGGGCTGGTTTCCTTCGGGAACCCCCCCGCCCCTCCCCCCCCCCCGCCCCTGCGATGACGTCGCAAGGGGGCGAGCCGGCCCGGCCACCTGTCACCCTCGCTTTCCAGGAAGGGCTCGGCCAACTGCGCAAGGGCCGCCGCGCCGCGTCAGAAACGCGGGGCTCGGCCGCCTGCGTCATCGCCAGCAGGGTCGCCGCCGCGTCGGGAGCGTGGGGGGGAAGGGGCGGGAGGAAAGGGAGGGGGCGGGCAGTCCCCGGCAGCCCCCGCCGCCCCCGCGCTCCGGCGCCGCCTCTTCCCGGCAGGGCCGCGCCCACTTTCCGCCCCCGCCCCGCCCGCCGCTCGCTCCGGCTCCGCGGTGGGGGACAGAAAAAGAGGGCGCCCTAATGGCTGCGGGTGGCCTGGGCCTGGGGAGCGCGGGCGCGGCGGGGGCGCAGCCCTGGTCCCGCCCAAGCCCCTTGGGCCTTGGGGATGAGTGAGGGACCCTCGAGGGCCCATTCCCCTCGCAGACGTGGGTGGGTGGGCGCAGAGACCCCCCCCCACCCCGACCGCTGTTCCATTGGCTCATGGGCGGGGTGTCCAGGCTGGTCGCCTGCTGCTGTCGCTGGAAATATTTGTGGGGGAGCCCACCTGGGCTGGCAGGAGGGGCCTTGGAAAAGGTGGGCGTGCCCGCCGCCCCGGGAAAGGACAGGTCCCTTGCCCTGGCAGCCGTGGCCAGCCGGCCACAGCAGAGCCTCGAGGGGCCCCTGGATTGGGGATGCGTGGCCTGCAGGGCCGTCTGTCCCCACAGTGACCCCCGCGGACCCCTTGCTGGCCTCCCCACTTCAAGCCATCAGACTGGCAGTGGGCGTCGAGGGTGACGCACACCCAGGTCCTACCCCAGTCACCCCACTGTGTCCCCACTCCAGGGCTGACTGGCGGCCCCGTTGGAAATGGCCAGTACCTGGGGCTGTGTGGTGTCCAGTCCGGAGGGGGTGCACAGGACGGGGGAGACCACATTCCAGAGGCCTCTCAGGACCCGGTCGGGTGCCCACAGGTGGGGAACCGATGGCAGAGTCCCTGAGACCTGGGGCTCAGCCCCAAGGGGCCATTGCGGCCCTGGACGGAGACCCGCAGGTCCGCCGGCGAGGAGGGCTGCAGGGGTGGGGTGGGCGTGGGGAGGCCGGAGACCCCTGCCCGTGAAGGCCCTTGGGGCCAGGGGCAGCGGGCGCAGGCAGGGCGGCTGAGGCCTGAGGCCCAGGACCCTGGAGGCGGGTCGGGACGCTGGGAGGACTGGCCCCGTTGGACCGCCGGCCCACACCGCGGAGCGCGCCCCTCAGCACGGGGCTGGGCCACCCCGTCGGGCTCGAGGCTGCCGGCCAGGGTTCCGCAGCGCCACCTTCCGGCCGCGCCGGCCTCCGCCGGGCCCACAGAGGGCGCAGCTGTGGCGAGGTGCCTCGCAGGGGTATGCTGAGCCGCCCCCAGGGGCCGCGCACTGCGGAGGGACCAGAGCCCAAGCCCGGCGCTGGCAGCCTCACGTGGTCCCGGGACCCTGCTGTCCCCCTCCCCGCTGGCGAGGAGCTGCTGGGGCTGAGGCCACCCTCCAGCCCGCAGGCGCCCCGCCAGGCCTGGGGCCTCACCCCTGCCCTCCAGACCTCAGAGCCAGGACTGCCCCTGGAAGATGCAGCCCGGGGCGGGGCTGCCAGTGGGGTCAGGAGCCAGCTGTGACTCTGGGAGGGGACGAGGCAGGGTCTCCAGGGACAGGGGCCCTGAGGGGGCCCCCAGAGCAGAAGTCAGGCGAGGGTCCTTGGGGCTTCCTCTCAGCCAAGCTGCCCAGGACCCCTGCCACGGAGCAGGGGCGCCATGGGAGGAGCCCCAGACAACCACGGAGCAGGGTCCTGCGGGGCGCCAGGCGCAGGTGGGGTGCCACAGCAGCCGCCTCCCCAGGGCCAGGGGACAGCGCCTGAGGCCCAGCCGGCCGCCAGGGGGAGCGTGGGAGACAGCGCCACCTGGCGTCCACGCCCACCCACAGCCGGTCTGGGAGGACACCCACGGGGTCCAGCTGGAAAGGGGATGTCCGGGCACTGCTCTGCTGCCCCACGGCAGCGCGGGGTTCAGGCTCCTCCTGCGGGGGGCACAAGTGCGAAGTCTTTGCCCCCAGACACCCCACTGCCCCACAGCACCCTGGGCCACGGGCCTCCCTTCCCCTCACGCTCCCAGCCCACCCACCGGCATCCACCGGACACCTGGCCCCCTGACTCTCGGGCTTGCCCCCCCTCATCGAGGGGTTTCCAGAAGCCACGATGTGCAGGGGTCTGCCCACGAGGCTCCTTAAGGAACCCCATCCTACCCCTCCCCTCCTCCCTGGCCCCTACCTCCCCCACACACAGGCCATCATTGGGCCCACGGAGAGGCCAGGGCTGGACAAGAGCGGCCACTGCAGGGCCTCCCTGGGGTGCAGGGGGTGGGTCTCAGCACTATGAAGCTGTCCGCAGCCGCTGCTGCACGAGTTTGATCCCCGGCCAGGGAGCTCCCTACATGGCGCAGCAGACCCCTCCTGTCTTCCCACTGCTCCCCTCAGCAGTTTCAGTGGATCCACCTGTTCTGCTCCCCACTCTGTCTCTGGGGCGTCCTCTCACTTCCTGCACCTCTGGCCTGCACCCCAGTTTGTATACATAAATAAGTCTTTTAAAAAAAAAGTGCCCACTGCAGTGTGGGCCTTGCTGAGCCAGGCACCTGACACCTCCAGGGCACAGGCTACAGCTGGGCAGTGATGCCCTTCTGGTGGCAGAGCGGGGTGTTCCCGCAGGCCCAGGGCCATGTCCTCCCTCAGGGGTGACTGCCTCAGCCAGGGAGCAGGGCCGGGGAACAGGCGCGCAAGGCAGCCGACACCACAGGTGTGGGGGCGGGGGATGCGGCGGCCAGGGGGGCCTCTGTGGGGCGGCCCCAGCCTGCCCTGAGGCCTCGTCCAACCTGGCCCCAAAGCTGCCGAGCTCCAGGGTCCTAACCACTCGCCCCCCACCCCCCGCCCTGAGGCAGCACCTCTGCTCCCCGCCAGACAGATGCCGCTCTCCGCGCCCTGGTTCGCTTTATTATAAAGAACAGTATCAAAATAGACGAATCTGTTTAACAACCCAGAAATGCAGCTTTTTAGGGGCCAGCGAGCAGCGACGGTCTTGAAGCGGCCTCACTCCCCGCTCGTGGGCCTCGGTCTCAGAGGCCCTGAGGCCTCACAGGTCCTCCCGGGAGGGCGGCTGGGCCGGGCCTTCTCCTGCGGCCGCTGTCGGGAGACAGAGGTGCTGAGCGTGGCGGGCCGTGTCCTTCTGCCTCGGCGCTGGCTGGGCGCATGGGGCTGTGCCCTGCGCTGCGGGGCGTCCAGGCGGCCGGCTGACGGGCCTGGGGCCACGGGTCCCCCTGGCTGCTCACTCTGGAATATTCTGAGTCTTCACTTTGGCAAACGGCACCCCTCTCTCTCCACATCCTTCTAGAAACTCTTCAAGACGTCGAGGGAAGGACACCCCCTCCCCAACCCCGGGACCATGAAGGGCCCTTCTGGGAAATAGAGTCCTTATGGTGATGGGGTTGAGGGGAGCCCCAATCTAGGCCCTGCCGTCCGCATGAGAGGGAAACGTGGGCGCACCTGGCAGAGGCCCACGGGGCACCCTCGGCGGAGGCCGGAGGCTGCAGCGGGCCTCGTACCCCAGGAGGGCGCGGCCGGTGGGGCAGCTGGGACCCCTGCAGCTCCCCAAGGGAGCTGCCCTGCGCCACCAACCTCGGCCCCAACCCTCCCGGCCGGCTCCCAGGTCTTGCGGAGCCCAGGGGGCCCCACCCCAGGGGGCTGCCCAGGCCCTGCCCTCACCGGCCGCAGCGGGAGCGGGCACGCAGGCGTCCTCTGTCTCCTCGAAGCCCTCGGGGCACACGCAGACGTAACTCCCGGGCGTGTTGTAGCAGTTCTCGCCCGCGCGCCTACACGCCGCCTCCGCCCGCGCGCACTCGTCCACATCTGCGGGAGCGGCACTGAGCGCCCAGCTCGCATGGCTGCCGAACATGGCGGCCTCCGCTGGGGGTGGGGGCGGGGGCGGGGGCTGTCGGGGCCGCAGAGCAGGAAACCGGGATTGCAGAGCGGGGGGTCTGCGCATCCCCGCTGGGCTGGGATTAGCGGTGCCCGCTAGGGGCGCTCCAGACCCAGCCCAGACCAGGGTCACAGGGGCTCCCGGCAGGGGGCGGGGGAGGCAACCCCTGCGTCCCAGGGCTCCTGGGCGCTGCAGAGGCCGCAGGACCACATGCGCGCTGGCCGGCACTGACCTGCACACTGGCCGCTGTCCTTGGCGTAGCCGGGCACGCACTCCTTGCACTGCCCCGGGCCCTTGCCGGTGCAGCCCACGCAGGCTGCGTCGCACTCTGGAACAGGAGGCGGCGTCAGCCCTCCCCCAGCCGGTGGCACCAGACCACGCCAGGGCCAAGGGCACCCAGGCGGGCAGTGCCCCCTCCACAGTCCGCTCCTGGGGTGCAGGGGCTGCGGCCCCGTTGCCGGGCGTGAGGGAGCCCAGTCTTGCTCAGAATACCCTAGCCGGCGCCCCGCTTTACACCGGCACGTGTCCGCGGGGCAGCATCCGGCCCACTCTCGGGTCGGAGGAGCAGGGCCGTGTGGGGTTGGGAAACACTGGGCAGCGGCCTGGTGCGAGCCGTGGGGAGCCAGAGCCCTTTGGGGTGCGAGACCACGTGAGGAGGCTCAGCTGCCGCCGCTTCCAACAGCCACGCTCTGGACGAGCTGGCTCCACTCAGTGCCCTGACAGGCGGCTGCGAGGAGCCTGCTGCCGCTGCGGGGAGCCTGGGCAGGCGGGCGCTGGCTGGGGGAGGCTGGGGGGTGCGGGGCCTCTCACGGCCTCTGGCCTCCGAGTTTGCTGAGTGTTCCGTTGCAAACCCCCTGCTTGGGTCGCCTCTCAGCTTTTCAAGTAAGTAGGACGGACGGACATAAGTCCTATGGCAGGACACGGACGGACATATGTCCTATGGCAGGACACAGAGCTCTGGGGGCCCGCTGCCCCCCTCCAGCTGCCCCCCAGCACCTTCACAGGAGTAGGAGCCGCTGACATTCTCGCAGTACTGCCCTTCGCCACAGGGGGGCGTCTCGGCCGCACACTCGTCCACATCTGGAACGCAGCAGCGTGGCGGTGACCACCTCGGAGCCCAGCTGCCCCAGCTGGGCTGGCACAGGAAGCAGGCCATGCCAGGGCCGGGGCTGCTTATGAGTGCCCCTGCCCACGTGCCCACGCCCCAGGGAAAGAGGACCTGCCCCACCTCAGGAAGGGGGACAGGCCAGGAAGCTGTGGCGGAGAGCAGTCGCCCCACATGCCCCACCCCCGCAGCACGGGGAGCCGGCACCGCCAGTGCAGCAGCCTTGCGGGACTGTCGGCCGCCGCAGGGCCACAGGCTGGGGCTCACCCTGCGGGGGAATAGCAGGGCCCAGGAGGCAGCGGGCAGGGAGAGGAGGTGCAGGCACGGTCAGCCTGGGGTCTAGGGACGCACTGCCCGCTCTGCCCATGTCCAGGCTGCTGGGCTTCAGCGGGAGGATGCCCGTGCCCAGGTTGCCTGTGCCTGGCAACGGGACCCGCTGGCCGCCTGTGAGTCCCTCCCTCCTGGCCGGGGCACGGGGTGGGGGGGCATATGGGGGACACAGAAGCCTGGGTGTCTCTGGGGCCCGAGCAGCAGCGAGGGTGGCCAGGTCAGCTGCTGGGGGTGTAGGGGATCCTGGACTGCCGCACGGACAGCAGCCATCCAGGGGCAGGGGGGGCGGGGCCTCCTTGCGGCCCGTTAAGAGCCACCTGGTCACCAGCCCCAAATCCGGAGTGGGCACAGTGTGGCTGGGGCTGAAAACCCACCCGGGACGAGGGCTGCGGGCAACGGGGCAGGCCAGAGAGGGGAGGGGGCGGAGGGGCGGCGGCCGGAGCCCAGCCCCGGCTCACCCAGGCAGGCGCCCTCGGGGTCCTGGCGCGCCCAGCCCACTTCGCACTGGCCACAGTCCCGGCTGGTGGGCCCGGTGCACGTCTTACAGGACTCGTCGCAGGCTGCAGGGCAGAGCAGGGGGTCAGGCTGCCCTCTGGCCGGCCCACGCAGTGAGCCCGACGCAAGGTCCCGGCAGAGATGACCGGTCACCTGAGCCCTCCCTGGGACCCGCCCGAAACCCCAGCACTGCGGGGCCTCTGGCTGGTGTAGGGAGGCCCTGCGGACCCCAGAGGGCAGTGCTCCTGGACCGACGTGAAAGGAGGCTTTCCTGAGTCAGCGAGGCGCTGGGATGCCTGGGGCTGCAGCCGGCCTGGGCAGCCCCCACAGAGAACGTGCAGAGAGCCCTGCGCCTGGGGGGGGCTGGTCACGGGCACTGAGGCGGCCCCGCCATGGCGGCCCCGCGGGACCCAAGACTTTGCGGCCTCGAGGGCTGTGGCCTTGGCAGCACCCACCTCTGCCCCCGGCCCCGCCGCCCCAGCCAGTGCTGCGCTCGGCCTCAGGGGCAGCGGGCACGCTGGCCGCGTACCCGCAGGCACTGGACAGTGCTGGAGGCCAGGCGTTGGTCACGGGGCAGACCAGTGTGCAGGCCGCGGCCTGTTGGCCGGCCGACGTGGAGGAGGGGCCGGTTTTCCCTCTGACTGGCCCGGGCGGGCAGCGCCCCATGGTACCTGTGCAGATGCTGTGGGTCTCGTTCCTCAGCGCGCGGAAGTAGCCATCGACGCAGTCGGCACACAGGGGCCCCCGGTACCCCATGTGGCACTGGCAGGAGCCGTCGCCCTGTCTGCTGCCATCGCCGCTGCAGTGGCCATTCCCGCTGCAAGGCCGCTCGGAGCCGCCCTGGCACGCTGGGGACACACAGCACCGCTCAGCGAGGGCCGTGGACAGACCTGCGAGGGCCAGTGCCGTGCCGTGCCCAGGCCCCAGCCTCGCAGGCCCGGCCTCTGCCGACCGGTGGGCAGAGCGGGCCGGGGCTGCGTGGGGGCTGGGTCGGGCCAGTCGCTCGTGCAGCTGTGTGTGGGGACACCGGCGGCGTGGGTGGGGCCTGGGCGAGGCGCTGGCTGGGGGCAGCCGGGGAGGGACCCACCATGGCAGTGTGGGCCGAAGGTCCCCGGAGAGCAGCAGACCCGCAGCGTCTTCACACAGAACCACTCGAACAGATCGGGGTGCTCCTTCTTCCTGGGGTGTGAAGGCATGGCGTTAAAGCCCAGTTAGCGGATTCCTCGAGGCTAAGAAGCAGCTCACGGGCCCCGCATGGGAGCGGCGGGGTGGGGGCGGCGGGGGGACGGGGCGCTCACAGCCGCAGCCACCAGGCCTCCAGGAGCTCCTCATGTTCCTCCACCATCTGGTTGCACTGGAAGTCGCTGCTCCCGCACAGCCGCTCCAGGATCTCCAGCAGGCGCACCTCGCTGAAACGCAGCGGGCAGGAGGGCACCACGCTCAGGGGGACGGGGACAGCGGCCGGGCCCCCAGGGAGGAACCCTGAAGTGGGGGCAGAAGCGGGCTCTGGGTAGAGGGGACGGACAACCCCACTGCCTGGGAAGTAGGGAACCGCCCCCGGAAGGATGGGTCCCTGCGGGTCGGGGATGGCGGGTGGAGGGACAGGTGTGGGAGCCCAAGGCCGGAGGGGCCACACACGACCCCCAGGCCCCAGACCGAGGCAGCGAGGGTGGCGGGGCAGGCCCCGGCCAGGGCGAGCAGCATTCACCTGGACTCGTACTTGGACAGCGTCTTCTCCTCCCAAGCGGTGTTCCCGCCCCCGAAGTTCTTCTTGGCGGTGTCCACCATTCCCTGCGGGGCGCGGGTGCCAAGGGTCAGCGCCACCGCAGCCCCTGGTCCATCCAGCTGGGACCTTCAGGGGCGGGACCCGCGGGGGTTGGTCCCCGGCCCAGACCCCCACGCCCCGGGCCCCCGGCCGTCCCCGGCCCACCCTCACGCCCTGGGCCCCCGGCCTCCCGCGGCCCACCCGGTTGAACTTGTCCACCAGCTCCCGGCAGCGTTGACAGGGCGTCGGCGTCTTGTCGGCCTGGCCAGGCGGCGGCGGCACCAGCAGCAGCAGCAGCCCCAGCACGGCCGGGGCCGGCGGGCGCATGGCGGGCCGAGCGGACAGCGCTGCGGACGACGCGGTCCTGCGGCGACACCGGCCGAGCGCTCGGCCTCGCGGCCGCCCCCCGCTCCGCGCGCCGGCCGTTCCCGGGGCTACTTGACGGCGCCGGCCGCGGGCCCGCCCACCACCGGCCTCCGCGCCGCCATTGGCCGGCACTCTCCGCCCCGTCTCCATGTGGCCCAATCCGGGCTCGCCACGAGAAGCCACCAATAGGAGCGCCCCGGGTCAGCGTCCCGCGGGAGGGGCGGGGACGGGGTCGGGAAGGTCCGCCCCGCCCCGCGCTCGCTCCGCCCCCGAGCCCCGGCCTTCGCGAGCTCGGCCCACTCTCGGGCCTCCCGGACGGCCATCTTTACTCGGGGCAGGGCCGCGCACGGAGCGTAGGAGGTAGGGCTCTGGTGGCCATATTAGGTTCGGGCAGGCGCTTCTCCGCAGGTCCCTGTATCCGGCCCAACTTGCAGCCGAGGGCAGCCTTGGCGGTCACGCTGCGAAGACCGGCGCTCGGGGTGGAGAGGTCAGCGCGCGCTGCCGCGGCCCGGGCCCCCGAGGCGGGAGGGCGAGGGCAGGACCCGGGCTCTTGGGGCGGGTGGCCGGGACCCCGGGGCGGCGCTGGCCGCGGCACGCTCTCTGTGGGTGTCCATGCGAGACGAGCCACCGGGCTCCTCACCTGTAGGCCCAACGCCACACCTGGGGACAGGGGTCCTCGGGAGCTGTGCTCCCCCCTGGGGGCAGTGCTCCCCCTCCCCGGGGTGTGCTGGAGGGGCTGGCTCCTCACCAAGAGTCGTATCTGTCCGGACCCCTCAGAGACAGACGCTTTGCTTTTCGTCACCCACTTATTCTGGCCTGAGGTGGAGAAGGCCGTGCCTGGGTCGATGAGGAAGGGGGCAGGCCCACCTCCCCAGGGGGCTCTGGGCTCCCTGGCCGCTCCGAGCTTCTGGCCAGCTCCTGCCCTTTGGCCGCCCCTTGTGGTCCTCCAGGGCACCCCTGGGCCCTGCTCCCATGTCTCCTCTGGGGCACCCTGGGCGCAGCCCGACTGCTCCCCCCACTCTCCTGGATCTGGGCTTCCGGCCGGAGGGAGCCGGCGGGCTGCAGGCTGGACTGCGCTTGGGTCAGAAACCGTGGAGGCCGGAGGCACCCCAGGAAGAGCCGGCTGGCGCGCGGGGCGCCCCTGAGTGGCTCTCTGCGTCCCTCTGTTCCAGAGCCAGACACGGTGACAGTTCTCAGTCCCCTGCCACCGCCCCACGAGCCCGTGAAGTCGAGGGTGCTTCGGGGAGCTCCCCGCCGCGGCACTGTGGGCCAGGGGACGGGCAAGATGGCCGGGAAGAGCTGGGCGGGTCGGCAGGGGGTGCTCCTGGGGCTGCTGCTGGCCACTGCCACGGTCCACCTCCTCACCTGCCCGTACACCAAGGTGGAGGAGAGCTTCAACCTGCAGGCCACGCACGACCTGCTCTACCACCGGCTGCAGGTGGACAAGGTGAGGCCCCGCCCCGCCTCGCCCCGCCCCGCGGCACTGGAGGGGCCGTGCTGACCCCTCTCTTCGCAGTACGACCACCTGGAGTTCCCCGGGGTGGTGCCCAGGACGTTCCTCGGGCCCCTGCTGATGGCAGCGCTGGCCAGCCCGGCGGTGTGTGTGCTCTCGCTGCTTGACGTGTCCAAGTTCTACTCCCAGCTCGTGGGTAAGGCGGGCCCGCAGGCAGGGGGGAGGGCCGGCCGCGCTGTCCGGCAGCAGCAGGGCGTTGCGTGGCCGTCGAGCCTTCCTCGGCGTCCCGCCCAGCCCCGACTCAGGCCCGGGCACTTGAGTGTGCTCGCTGCCAGTCGGGCCAGCGGCGTGGGCGCTGGGGCCGCTGCCGCTGCTGGGAAAGAGCCTCGGCCTCGAGGGGGGTGAGGAAAGGGGCAGCCACGGGGGCGGGCCTCCCTGCGAGGACACTGCCCACCCGGCTGTCCCCTGCCCGCCTGCCCGGCTGCACGGCACAGCGATGCTTGGGGGAGCCGCTCCCCAGGGGCGCTGCGGTCACCTGGTCATTAATTTACACGTGACCACGTCCGAGACTGCCGGGCCGTGCTGCCCGCCGCTGCGGTCACACGCGCCCCCCTGTCCAGTCAGAGCCGTCCTAGGGCTGGCCGTGCTGTCGGGCCTCTGGAGCCTGCAGAGGGAGGTGAGGCGGCAGTTCGGGCCCACGGTGGCCTCGGCGTTCTGCTGGGTGACGGCCACACAGTTCCACCTCATGTTCTACTGCACGCGGACCCTCCCCAACGTGCTGGCCCTGGCCGTGGGTACGTCCGGGGCGCTGGCGCAGGGGAGGTGCCCTCCAGCAGGGGGATGGCGGGCTGGGCCCTGGGGCTCAGGGGCGGCCGGAGGGAGCTGGGCGGGGGAGCGCGCAGCGCAGACAGCAGTGGGGGGTTCTGACTCTCAGGGTTCCTTCCACCCGGCCTTCCTGACCGCACCCTGTGCCCCGCAGTCCTGCCGGCCCTCACGGCCTGGCTACAGCGCCGCTGCTCCCGCTTCATCCGGCTCTCGGCCTTCGCTATACTGGTCTTCAGGGCCGAGCTGAGCGCCTTCCTGGGCCTGCTGCTGCTGCTGCTGCTGCTGACCCGGAGGCTGTCCGTGTCCAGCGCCCTGCGCTGCGCCCTGCCCGCGGGCATCCTCTGCCTGGGTGAGTGGCGACACCGGGCTGCGGCCGAGCCGGGCTGGGGAGGAGTGGGAGAGTTCTCCGGCCACACGGAGCAGCCCTGACTACGCGGCCTCCTGCCCTTGGAGGCCGGTGGGAGCGGCACCGGCGGCCCTTTGGCCACACCGTGGCCCCTCCGGACACTGCTCTGCTTCGCCAGGCCTGACGGTTGCCGTGGACTCCTGCTTTTGGGGCCACCTCGTGTGGCCAGAAGGAAAAGTGCTTTGGTACAACACGGTCCTGAACAAGAGTTCCAACTGGGGCGTATCCGCGTCTGGCAGCCATGGGCCGCCCCTGGACGCTCAGTGGGCGGGGCCGGGGGCTGGCGGGTTGGGGATGGGCGGGCAGGGGTGGGGTGGGCCGGCCTCTGCCCCCGTCCTGACCCGCGCAGGGCAGCGAGCCCTGTGGGCCAGCGGGTGGCCCCGACTCCTGCGGTGTGGACTCCTTGACCGCTGCCGACCTCGCCACCGCTCTGGTATTTCTACTCGGCCCTGCCCCGGGGCCTGGGCTGCAGCCTGCTTTTCGTGCCGCTGGGTGCGACTGACCGGCGGGCGCGCGCGCTGCTGCTGCCCGCGCTGGGCTTCGTGGCGCTCTACTCCCTGCTGCCGCACAAGGAGCTGCGCTTTGTCATCTACACCTTCCCGGCGCTCAACATTGTGGCTGCCCGTGGCTGCGCCCGCCTGTAAGCTGCTCCCATCCGTTTCCCTGGAGGCCTGCGGCGAGCTGGGCCGGGACGAGCGGCTGGAGCCCTCTCCGGGGTTCGGGCGTTAGGGTTGTTGCTGTGGGCTGGGCGGCGGGAGGGGGCCAGCCTGCTCAGGCGGGCCGGGTCTGGGGCCCGTGGAGCCTCCTCCAGCGAGGCCTCCGCTGCCCGCCCGAGGAGGTCGTGGGCACGGGCGCCCGGGTGACCACTGCCCGCCCGTGAGCCGGACAGACATCTTCGCTCGGCCTCTGGCCTGGGCTGACCGCCTGGTCGGTGGCATCCGCCCCTGTGCGGGGTCCCTCTGGAGGCGAGCTGGGGCGTGACTGTGGCTGCAGCGCGGCCTCGGGGCTCCCCTTTGGCCTGTGCTTCCTCCCCAGGCTGAGCCCCCAGAGGAAGTCATGGCTGTGTAAGGCGGGGTCACTCCTGGTGCTGGGGCACCTCGCGCTCAACGCTTGCTACTCGGGCGCAGCCCTGTACGCGTCCCACTTCAACTACCCCGGCGGCGTGGCCATGCGGCGGCTGCACGAGCTGGTGCCCCCCGGGACAGGTGGGCAGCGGGGCGCGCCCAGGGGGCAGGGCGGGCCGGGCACGGAGCCCACAGCTGCTGTCTCCCAGGCGTGGCCCTGCACATCGACGCGGCTGCCGCGCAGACCGGCGTGTCCCGCTTCCTGGAGGTCAACGGCGCCTGGAGGTAGGTGCCGCGCCCTGGGGTGCCCCCCCCCGCCCGGCTGGGCACAGCCTGCTCTCCCCGCAGGTACGACAAGCGCGAGGACGTGCGGCCCGGGGCGCCGCGCCTGCTGGCCTACACGCACCTGCTCATGGAGGCCGCCCCGGCGCACCTGGCCCTCTACGCAGACTCGCACCGCGTCCTGGCCAGCGTCGCGGGCACCAGCGGGGTGAGCCTGAACCTGACCCACGTGCCCCCCTTCAGCGTCCACCTGCAGACCAAGCTGGTGCTTCTGGAGAGACGCCGCGGCCCCTCCTGAGGGCTCCCATGTGCTGCTCCCCGCTCTGTGCTGCCGAGGGCGTCGGGGGCCGGGAGGAGCTGCTCACGCTGGGCAGGCGAGCCCGGCCTGCTGCAGCCACCCCTGTCCACGCGGCCCCGGAGCCCGGTGTGCCCGAGGCGGAGAACACAACCAGAGGCGCCCGCTGTCCCGGTGGGGTGCCAGGCCTCTCCTGCCTGGCCTGGGTTTTATTTTAAGTGACAGTTTGGCACTTTCAACACCTCTGACGCTGCTGGGGGCAGGCGGGAGCGGACGGGCCTGTAGGTGGTGCTGCCCGCGCCCGACAGCCGCCGCAGTGTGTGGGCGCCTCCTCGGGACTGGACGCCCAGCCCTCCGGCTAGCGGGGCACAGGCGCCTGGACGGCGAGACGCAGATGCCGGCTGGGGCCGCAGTCCCACCTCTGTCCTGTCCTTCGCCGCTGCTCCCTGTGGAGACCAGGCGGCGCCTGCCTGCTGGGCCCAGAGCCTCCGTGAGAGCAGGGCACTTCCGGGGCGCCTCTGGGCACAGCTGGAAGTTGCCGCCTCTGCTCGGACCTCTGGGTGGCCCGGCTGTCCCCCAGCTGTGCCTGCGGTGCTGCTGCTGCTTCGCGACTTCAAGTGGCGGTGTAGACCGAAGCCTCGTGTGTGCCTCTTCCTGCCCGGGCAGCACTGCGGGGCGAATCCCCGGAAGGGGGATGGCTGGGCCAGCGGCAAGTGCGCGCCAGCTTTTAGAGGTATGGCCAGATCCCCCTCGGGGGGCCACCTCACAGTCCTCACCCGGTGACAACTCGGCCGTCCTGGTTGGGCCACAGGGGCGCAACGGGGTGGGGCGGCCGCCACGTGTCCCCAGGAGGTGAAAGGCGTCCTGTGGGCTGGGGCCGTCTGTCCCCGCGCCCTGTCTGTCCGCCCCATCTGTCCGCCTGCTGCACTGGTGTTCTCCCACCTTATAAAAGTCCTTTAACAAATGGGTTTCGCCCCTGCCCGCCGCCATCTGACGTGACTTTTCCGTCTATCGTCGGTTTTCCGGGTCTGCTCGTTTTCCCACGCGGTGTTCTCCCCACTCTGCTCCATCGGTTCGTGTTGTGGCCGGAAGCTTTCCCCACACTGCCCTTTCCCCGGCACGGCCAGCCCCGCTGCCACACGAAGCCCGCTGACCTGCAGCGGGTGCTCCGAGGGGTGGCGCGGAGCACCACCCCTTAGGGTGAGCCCCCCTCTGCGAGATTGGAGGTAAAGAAACAAACGTTCTCCCGAGTTCTGGCCACTGGAGTAAAGCTGCGGGCAGACGTGCTCATGGGCGCCCTCTGCGGGAACTCCATGCCCTTGGGTGGGCGCATGGACCCAGACCGGCGGGTCACACGGCGGCGCTGTGCCTGGCATCACGAGGAAGCTGAGCTGCGGGGGGTGGGCGGCGTGTCCAGTTTGGGGTTCCCACCCAGCCATGAGCAGTGGCCTCTGGTCTCCCCGGAACCCCACTGGGTCGTGCTGTGGCGCCCTCAGCTCCTGCGGAAGGGCCCTCGGCCCTTATCATGGGCTCTACGAGGGCTGCCCACGCTCGTCCCCACATGGGTGTCTACCGCGGCCCGGGGTCGGCCCCGCCTGACCGGGGTGCGGCCCGCAGGGCCTGATGGCAGCAGGGCCCTGCTTTCCCGGAGGTCCCCAGCCCCAGGGCAGTGTGCAGGTGGCCGGGTCCTTGCTCGCCACCTTCCAGTACTTTGAATAAGTTGGCCCACTTCCCTGCGGCTGCCCGGGTGTTTAAAGAGAAGCCTGCGAACGAGCTGCGGCCACCCGGTGTGCAACGACGCATCCCGCTGCTCGTTTGCAGGCCGCTGTGAATCCCCGGGACCCTGGTGCTCACTGCAGAGCTGCGGCAGCCTGAGCCTGGATGTTTGTGCGCTCAGCCAGACGGGGCTCACCCGCCCTGCGCAGTCGGCATCCCCTGCCCCCCTTCTCCCTCCGGGACCCCACCGTGCAGGTCTGCGCGCCTCGTGGGGTGCACCCTCTGCCTGAGGCTAGCCCTCCAAGCCCCCCTCTTGCTGGGCTGGCTCCTCCAGCATCGTGGCTGGCCCCTCACGGCCAGGCTGGTGCCTGCCGGGCCAGTAGCTGGCCCCGTGGGCCCGTTGACCTCCTGCCGTGGTCGCCCCCAGGCCTTCAAGGGGCTTGTTGTGAAAATGGGTGTCATCTGGCCTTAGCAGATTTGTGGGGAGGGCTGGTCTGATACCAGCTGCTGCCTCGTGGCCAGAAGTGGCAGGGAGGGACTTAACCTTGAGTGAAAAGCTGCACGGTGGTGAGACGGGAGCCCCGCCCCGGCCCCGGGGGCGCCCTCGTGCAGGAGTGTGGTTCCTCCTCACACTCCTCCTTCCAGCCTGAGAATAAAGAGCCTGTGCTCCTCTGCGGTAGAAAATTGCAAATAAAAAGTTTAATTTCAGAAACTGAGTTCACCATTTATAAATACACTAAAACATAGTCAATGCAAATTCAGATTAATAGATACAGTATCTCAGCAAAACAACTTTCTAAAAGGTCATAAGAAACGGTGACTTGTTTCACCCAGAGCATCTGATTGGTCTGAAATGAGAAACAAACCTTCTCCAGGTGGAACGCAGAACCTTGAAGACACGTCTCTTGTCAGAACCTGACGACGGACACGTCATCCTGAGGTCCTCGGGAGTCTAAAATGCCCCAGCGATGGCTGAATCTTCCCTATTATGAAGAAAAATCTAAACACTAAGGCTATCCTCACAACCACCTTAACCCCGCTCAGCGAGCCGCCTCTCTGAGAGGATGTACAGAGTCTGATCAAACCGGGGGCCAGTGCACAAATTCAGAAGCTCGCTCTGTAGCTGGGGACACTGAGGCAGAGGCTCAGGCCTCACCGTGGGCCGCCGCTCGCCGCCGCATTGGGGACGTCGCCAAGGCGACCGGCCGCAGAAGCCAGGGCGGGAAACCCTCTCCCCAGCACCTCGGCACGGGCTCCTGGGGGGTGAGCGGCCCCCAGGGCTCCGTCTAGGGCGCCCACGGCGGCCAGCTGGCCGGCCGGGATGGCTTGAACCCCACCTTCTATTTACAGGTCTCCCCCGACAGCCGCAAAAGCTGTTCCGTTACGATTAAAGCAATTCTTAACTAAAATACAGTACCTGATTTGTGGTTTTTACATAATCGAATAAAAAGTCTACAGAATAAAGGTGTTTACACCTTCTCTGCCATTCTAGTAAAACAAAGGACTAACCCCCAATTTAAAAAAAAAAAATTACAGTTATGAATCAAAACCTCATCGTCGTACTTCAAACTGCCGAGACGGGCGACGCCCAGTGGGCTTGCTGACGCCGTGCCCCCCGCGCTCCCCGGCCCGACGGACGAGGAATAAGGCACGAGCGGACGCCGCGGCGAGGCGGGCGGGGCACCGCGTGGATCTGAGAGCGGGCGCCAGGCACGGCGTCTGCGTCTCAATACTGGAAGTAGATCAGGGGAAGGTTGACCTTCAGAAAGATGAGCTTCTCAAAGTGTTCCGTAGCCAGCCTGGCCGGCCCGAAGCTGCCGTTCTCAGTGGGCGTGCTGAACAGCTTCTCCGAAGGGACAATGCTGGGGGGGCAGCCCAGGAACCTGACGGCCAGCGTGGAGAGGCCGGGCCAGGCCGCCTTCTTCAGGTTCCAGTAGGTGAGGGGGTCACAGCTGTGCTCCAGCACCTCCTCCTCCAGGTAGGCCAACACCACGTCCTCGGGCACCCGGGCCTTCTCCCGGGCGCCCGTCTTCTTCATCTTGGCCATGAGCGACCACAGGCCGGCCTCCCCGGCGGGGCCCTGCGCGGGGGCGCCGGGGTCACGTCCATTGGAGACAGACGTGTCGTCTGAGGTAGAATTCAGCGTTTCGAGTTCCCTGATTAGATCCTGCTTGTACTGCTCCGCCTGCTCCTCGGAGAACAGCGAGGCCTTGTAGCGCGGGTCGAGCAGCGTGGCGAAGATGTAGCGGGGGTCGTGCAGGGCGGCGGACAGCCGGCTCACCACAGCCTCCTTCAGCGACTTGAGCATGGTGTCGATGCCCGTCGTCTCCCCGAACAGCATCTCCACCTTCCTGCTGAGGATGTGGACCATGGGGATGACCTGGCTGAGCGTGGACCCAGGGGCGCTCATCTCCCGGCTGGCGGCGTCGAAGGGCCGCAGGGCCAGGCACACGGACTGCATGACCTCCCACTGGTCGCAGCTGAGGAGCTCGCGGAAGTGGCACTCGAGCGAGAGCTCGTTGACGGCGCGCTTCTGCTCCAGGAGCCGCTCGAGCATGTGCAGCGAGGTGCTCCAGCGGGAGGGCACGTCCTGCAGCAGGTGGTGCTGCGGCAGCGCGTAGTCCCGCTGCAGCTGCGCCAGCTTCTCCCGGGCGCGGGGCGAGCGGCGCACGCGCTCGCAGATCTTGCGGGCGGTGCTGAGCAGGCTCTGCACCATGCGCTGGCCCTTGACGGCCTCGCCCACGATGAGGCTCAGGGTGTGGCTGAAGCACTGCACGCTGGCCCGCGCGCCCTCGCTCAGCGTCTTCCCGATGCTCGGGTTGTCGGTGACCGTGATGCCCACCTGCAGGCCGGTGGACGTCACCCAGGCCTCCCACCAGCCCTCCAGCTGCTTCTGGATGCTGCCGCCCCCGTAGTCACAGTCGACCGGGGACACGTCCAGCAGGGCGGAGCAGTGGCGGTGCTCGCGGTGCGGCCGGGCCGAGGGCGCGAAGGAGACCCAGTGGGCGGTGAGCGTCAGGTACTCGCGGGGCTGGGTGCTCGTCCAGATGCCCGACGTGAAGTGCACCACGCCGCTCTCGGCCTCCCGCAGGTGGGACACGACGATCTGCCGCACCATGTCGTACATGCCCGGGATGGCCGTCCTGGAGAAGTACGAGGGGGCGGGCAGGGCGTACTGCGGCTTCAGGTACTCGAGCAGCCTGGTGAAGCCGACGTTGCTGACCAGGGAGTAGGGCTGGAGATCGAGGGCGATCATCTCAGCGATGAGCCTCGTGATCTTTCTGGCAACCGGGTGGGAGTCGTACAGCTTCTCGTGGGCCTCATCCAGGGCGGCTGTGGCCGGTGGGTCGGCGCCCGGGGGGCCGGGGGGGCCGGGGGCAGTGGCCGGGGCGGGCTCGGGCCCGTCGGGCTTGAGGACGCCACCGTGGAAGCGCTGCAGGTGCCGCAGGAGGCAGCTGGTGCCCAGGTTGGTGGGCTTCTTGCCGCGGCTGATGGTCCGGCCGCAGTGCAGGCACACCACCTTCGTGGGGTCCGCGGCACACAGCGAGAAGTGGTTCCACAGCTTGGAGGTCTTCTTGCTGCTGACGGGGAACGCGGCCTGGTGGTTCCTGGTGCCCGTGGCAGGCAGGCCCGTGGCCTTGGAGGCGGCGCTTTCCGCGGAAGCCAGGGTGGCGTATGGGGAGTTGGCCAGGCTGGCGCCGAGTAGGCCCTTCGGGGTGCCGACCACCTGGGGGTGGCGCCGGTACAGGTGCCGCATGAGGCAGCTGGTGCCCACGTCCCCCTTCTTGCCCCGGCTGATGACGCAACTGCAGTGCCTGCACACGGCCTTGAGGCTGTCGGTGGGCGCCAGCGAGAAGTGGTGCCACACCTCCGACTTGAGCCTCTTCATCACCTTCTTGTTCTGCTGGAACACGGCGCCCGCACCCGGCACCCGCGCGCTCGGCCCACCGCCTGGCTGCTTCCCGGGGGAGGCCCCCGTGGCGCCCCCCGCATGCTCAGAGGAGATCGGTGCAGCCCCGCCCTCGGCCAGCACCTCCCCGGGGCTCAGATGCGGGGGCAGGTCCTCCGGCAGCCGGTCCGGGGAGGAGGACGTGGAGGGAGAGCCGGGGGCCAGCTCCCCCGGGGACGAGGCGGCGGAGCTGGGTGCCCCCTCTGGGGGCGGCAGGGCGGGCAGCAGCGTGGGGGGCGCGGAGTAGAGGGGCGGGATGCCTGGGCCGCCCCCGTTCTCCTGCAGCACGATGGAGCGGTGCGCGCGCCACATGTGCCGGATGAGGCAGCTGGTGCCCAGGTCCTTCCCGTTCTTGCCGCGGCTGAACTCGTTCATGCAGTGGATGCACACGGCCTTGGAGCTGTCCAGGGGCGACAGGTAGAAGTGCTTCCAGACGGCGGAGCGCCGGCGGGACCCCGACGCACCCCGGGGCAGTGGGAGGCTCCTCTCGGGGCCGCCGTCCGCTGCGTCGTCGTAGTGCAGCAGGGGCAGCGGGCCGGGCGGCCGCGCCGGGGCCTTCTCAGGCTCAGGCGCGCTGGGCGAGACCTCGTCGGAGGACACCGCAGACGCCGACTCCTCCGCCCCCCGATCGGGGGACGGGACCCCGGCAGCCGCCTGCGGGGTGAGCCCGGTGGGGCGGCGGCCGGGGCTGGGGTGGCCTGCGTCGGCGGCCGGCGCGGGCAGCAGCAGCGCGGGAGGGGCCAGGGCGGCCAGGGCGGCGGCGCGGCCGGCCTCGGGGCCCAGCACGGTGGGGTGCGCTCGGCGCACGTGCCGCATGAGGCAGCTGGTGCTCAGGTCCTTCTCGTTCTTGCCGCGGCTGAACTCCTTCATGCAGTAGGTGCACACGGCCTTGGTGCTGTCCCGCGGCGAGATGAAGAAGTGCTTCCAGGCCGGCGACTTCTTTCTGGAGCCGGCGCCCCGGCCGGCCAGCAGGCTCTGCGCCACGGCCTCCATGGCCACGTCGTACAGCGTGCTCCCGTACTGTGCCAGCAGGGCGCCGCAGTCGTCCTCGGCCTCGGGCCCGGCTGGCGGCTCCTGGCCATCGCCGGCCCCCTCCTCCACTTCCACCCTCCCCGGCTCGGAAGCCCAGCCCCCGTCGGGCTCGGGGCGAGGTTCCCGGCTAGTCTCCATGACTGAGCATAACGAGGCCACAGCCCGTCCCGTCCGACCTCAGGCCGCGAGGCCCGGCCCGTGCGTCGTCTTCAGTCTTTCCGAAATGGCTCTATCTCTTGGGGTGTCTGTGGGCGTGGCCAGGTGCACACCCCGCTGAGCAGCAGTGCACAGGGCTCACGCCCATCTCATCTCTGGGCACGGCCTGCGCCTTCTGGCGGCAGCGTGGACGTGGCCGTGCGGCGCGGGGCCTGCTTCCCGCCGCGGGTCGGGACGGCTGTGCTCGTGACAGCACCACGGTCCTGGGTGTGACCTGTGAGGGGACAGCGAGGTCAGGGAGTGAGCAGACGGCACATTCCAAACCCACATTGCTGCCCACAAGCAGCAGTGACACTGCAGGAAGCCCCAGAGGACAAGTAAAACAGGAGCGCCTGGGGCCTCCCTGCGGCCAGGGGTCCGTGCCAGCTGCCACGCAGTGGCTTGGGTCCACCCCAGCCAGGGCACTGACCATAGGGTGTAGCAGACCCCTCCTGTCTCCCACTGCTCCCCACTCTGTCTCGGGGGAGTCCTTTCACTCCTGCACCTCTGACCAGCTCTTCTACACAGTAAGGAAAAGTAAGTCTTTGGAAGACCCTGTTCTCCGACTCTCTGGTAACCTACGGAGCGAGAACATACCAGAGCCATGAGAAGCCGAGGTGAGTTTAAACTCCAGCAATTAAGGGGGGCCGGGACGTGCACACCCGTGATGATGGCATAGAAAGGCAGGAGTGGAGGCACCACGCCTCGCTAGAATACTTTTTTTTTTTTAAAGATTTATTTTTTATTTATACGTGCACGCTGGGGTACAGGCCAGAGGCGTGGGGCGGCGAGAGGGTTCACCAGAGCCAAAGCGGGGAGCAGAACAGGCAGATCAGAAATACACTGCTGAGGGGAGCAGCGGGCGAGGCAGGAGAGGTCTGCCGCACCATGTGGGATTCTCCCTGGCTGGGTGTCGAACTCGCGTCGCCGCTGCCGACAGCTCCACAGCTCAGCGCTCAACCGCCGCGCCACCAGGGAGGCCCTCGCTAGAATACTTTGTGTGAAAACCACCGAACGTCGCTGCAGACGTTGAGGCCCCAAGGGGCAGGACGCAAAGTTGGCCCACAAACACCCACTGCGTACAGCAGCGAAGGCACAGAGAGAGCCATGAAAGGACTCCACTCGCCGAGCCCAGAGAACCGAGGGCGGGCGCAGGTGGGCACCTCCGGTACGGGCCAGCGCGGAAGGGCGCGCAGGGCTGGCTAGGATGGGCACCGCAGGCTGTGCCCGAGCACGCGAGCCTGATGCACACGGGCCGTCAGGGCAGAGAGATTCCAAGTCAGGGCCCCGCGGACCCAGGGACGGCCTAGCCCGAGTCCCCGCCGCCCGGACCCCACCGACGTGCCGGGAGCTCGGCAACGGCTCATTAGCAAGCGCCTTGTACGAACGCGCCTTCAAAGTGGGGGAGAGGGGGGCCTCCCCGGTGGCTCAGCGGTTGAGCGCTGCGCTGTGGAGCTGTCGGTAGCGGCGACGCGAGTTTGACGCCCGGCCGGGGAGAATCCCACATGGTGGGGCAGACCTCTCCTGCCTCGCCCGCTGCTCCCCTCAGCAGTGTATTTCTGATCTGCCTGTTCTGCTGCCCGCTCTGTCTCTGGTGAACCCTCTCGCCGCCCCACGCCTCTGGCCTGTACCCCAGCTGTATGGAAAAAAAAAAAAGATTTGAGAATAGAAACGTTTTCTAAAAAAAAAAAAAAAAAGTGGGGGAGAGGGCGACGCTGCCGGGCTGAGGTCTGGGGCCCTCCCGCTATCGGCGGCGCCGGCGGGCGATCGTCAGAATGGACACTGTGCACGCGGTTCGCGGGACCCCCAGAAGGCCGTGGACAGAGACACAGCAGCGGCGCGCAGTGGTGGGGGCCGGGAATGCGGCCGGTGCGCAGACCCGTGCAGGAGCACGCGCAGTGGAGAGACCCGCTGGGCTCCGGCGGGGGCGGGCGCGCCAGCGACTGAAAAGGCCGCACAGCACCCCGCATCCTTGAATTCTGCACTGCGAAGACCCCAGCGGCCCCCTCAGCGCCCCGCTAGAGCCGTCCTCTCCGGAGAAGGCCCAGGGCGTGTGGGCACGCCCAGGACGGCTGGGAGGCGGGTCAGAGGACCCAAAGGCCTATCGATAAACGCTTCCCACTGTCCAGAAATCGAGACCGTCAATACCGGATACGATGCGCTGAAATCTGCGCGTTGAGGGACAACGGGATCCCAGGCCCTTCGTAGGGAGGGCGGGGCTGCGCTTGCCTGCCTCGCCCACACGCGTCAGTCCGAGCCGGAGGCTGTGCGTCCTGTCCATGGGCGCCACACGCTGCTGGGACCCCCAACACAAGTGCATGTACAGCGACAAGGAGGGAACGGCCACGACAGGCAGGGGCAAGGAGCCGGTGGCAGGGAGGAAGGCCCACGCAGAGCCCCACCCCAGGCCCCCAGCTTGCACCCGCCTGAAGTCCACTCGAGGTGGAGGCCCGGGGTCAGAGGCTGCGAGAGCGGGCCGAGAAGCCCATGGGGCAGCACAGGGCTGACCGTGAAGGGCAGAGGCGCCGTCAGCGACAGACCGACCCCGGGGATCCCACAGCACCTCAGTGGTGGCGTCAGCGAGGGAAGGAGCCAGGCAGGGGGACCCCCACCCCCCAGCAGCCTTGGTGAGCCCCCCTCCGTGGAGGGCAGAGTCAGCCTTCGCCCCATCGGTGGGGGCTCCCCGAAGAGGCGGCGGGGGGGCTGGGCCTCTGCCCACCCTGGATGTAGGGCCAGGTCTGATGGGAGGTGCCAGAGGAGCCTCAGAGGCCTCCCGGCTCTGGTGGTGGTGGGCACAGCCAGGGCAGTGCTTGGCACCCCTGGGACTGACGGGGGTGGGGGCTCAGCCCTGGTGGTTTCTGCTTGCGGAGGAGGGGCGCAGGGCGGGGAGCCCAGGCCAGCAGACTGGGTCCTCCCCCCCAAGTGGAGCCACCACTGATGCACCCGCAGCCCGCGGGACGTCCACCCCCGCAAGCTGCAGGCCAGGACTGGCCCTCCAGGTCTGGCTCCCGGAGGCTGGCCAGCGCCTGAGGTCTTGGGGAACCCCTTCCTTGCGCCCTCCTGAGCACCCACTGGGCAGTTTCCTTGTCCTTTTCGTGCCCGCCTGGGAGAGCCCGCGACGGCTCAGCATCAGCGCTGTGAGGCCAGGCTGCCCGTCTCCCCCAGCGTGCTCCTAGGGGGCGAGGAAAAGGCCTGGCTGAGTGTCACCCCAGCTGGGGCCGAAACCAGGCTACAGGAGCGCTGGTGAGCATGGGCGAGGACGCAACCTGGCAGACCCCAGCCCCAGCGGGAGGTGGCTGTGCTCCAGCGGGGGGCCGCACCGGCCTGAGACCCCAATGGCCACTTGAACACGAGGATGAGAACGATGCCTGCCAGCCTGCTCGAGGCCCCACCGGCAGAGTGGGCAGGCCAGCGCAGGCCCCGGGCGCTCGCCGTGACATGCGAAACAGGTGAGAGCCCCTCTCTCAGGCGGCCCAGGCGCCACCCACTCAGGCTGTCTCCGAGGTGTCACCTATGTCACTCACACGACCCCAGGGACCCCAAACCTCTCCAGAGGGGGGCATCAAAGGGCGAAGGGGCGTCTTCATCGGAGCGGACCGTACCCAGACCGGCGCCCCACGGAAGGGAGCTCAGCGAAGCCCTGGGTGGCAGGACCTTCCTGGCCCGCCCCCAGCAGAGGTGAGGAAGGCAGGCGCGCCCCGGCGGCCACACCCCCGGAGCAGCCCCTCTTCCCAGACCAGTCCACTGGGCAGCGAGATCAGGCGCACGCTTGGCTCCTTCACTGAACTTCTACAAAACCGCGCGAGCCCCTCCAGTCTCCTGCCTCCAAGCGGACCCACGGGGGGGCGCCGGACTGTGTCGGCTGCTCTAGCGCCTGCCTCCAGCCATCGGCCGAGCCGGGTCTGCAGGAGGAAAAGCCGCCACCGCGGCCGGCCGAGGCCACGTGCAGGCAAGAGAGCTCGCGTTTGGGTGCTGAGACAAGCAGCCCAGCTCCGGACGCGCTGGCCGGGCCTCCCCTCCAATCCCCAACCACCAGCCGGATTCTGGGGCCGGGTGCTGGCGGGGTCTCCGGCGGACAAAGGCCACAGTGGCGCGCCCGAGCGTGCCTGGGGCTGGAGAAACAAGGGCAGCGGGAGACGCTCGCCGCCTGCGCGCCGGTCCTGACCCGCACGTCCCGCGTTCGCGGCGCGAGCCCCGGAGCACACGCGGCGCGGGCGAGGGACGCCGTCCGGGAAACGTCAGCGAGGCGCGCGCCCGGGAGGAGCCTCACCTGTCAGCGCCCGACCGGGCGCGGGGCCCGCGCGCACCTGTCCTGTCGCGGCCGGAACCGGGCCGCGCGGCCTCCGCGTGGGGCGCACCGCGCCAGCTCTCCCCGCTCGAGGCGGCCCGGCTCCGGGGGCGGCCGGGCGGGCGGAGGCCGCCGGGACCCCGGCCCGGCTCGCGATCCCGACCCGCCGGCTCGGCCCGGGCCCCCCAGCCGGACTCCGACCTCGACCCCCTCCGACCCCCGCCGGCGACCTCGACCTCTGACCCCGGCCCGGCCCCTGACCCCACCCTCGACCCGGCCTACGCCCCGGCCCCACCCCCGCCCCGGCCCCGACCCGCCTCGGGCGCCGCCCCGGCGCCGGCCCCGCGACCCCGGCCAGTCCCCGCCACCCGCCCCGCGCGGCCCGACGGCGCCACAGCGCGGCCGGGCCGCGGCCGCCCGCCCGCCCGCCGCGCACTCACCTCGGGCGCGGGCCGGCCGGCGCGGCTCCCGCCGGCTGCGGACGACGCGCGGCGCGGGCGGACGCGCCTCCATTCATTAGCCGGGCTTTGTCTGCCCCCGCGCCCCGCCCGCCGCCCGCCGCCCGCCCGCCCGCGACGCCGCCGGACGCTGCGCCCCTCCCAGGGCCCCGCGCGCGCGGGGCGGGGCGGGGCGGGGCCGGCGCGCGCAGGCGCATAGCGCGCGCCCGCGGCCCGCCCCTAGGCCGGCTGGGCCGACCGCGCCGGCGC